>JAIUZE010014006.1:0-57298 GCA_022085475.1 Heliosperma pusillum
ATATATATATATATATATATATATATATATATATATATATATAAGCGTATTTATTTTGAAGTCATTTTATAATGTGGCACCAAAATTATATATTCATGAATATATGATCATACCCTTTTTTTCAGATTCATTTTATACAATAACACTGATGCCTTGTTTAAATAAAAGAATTTTGATTGATGCCTTGTTTAAAAAAAAAGGATTTTGAAGGAAAAGGAGAGGTAAAATTTAAAAGGAGTCAATTTTCATTGTTTGAATATATATAGCAAATTAGGTGTAGACGGATTCAGAGAGGAGAGATTAACGAATCCCTTCATTTATCCATTTCAAGGTAAAGCGTTTTCCTTTATTATAGGAAAGTTTTGGATAGAAAACTTTCACCCACCATTTTCCCTACCCTTCCCTCATTTCCCTTCCCTCTTAAGCCCTTAGCTTCCCTCCCTTTCCGTCCATTTTTGGACGGGGCCTCCAACTTTGGCTTCGTAAGGCAGATGTATCGGTACATGCTTCATGGAATTAAAAAATGATGGAGGAAATATCATCTCGAACTTACACAATATCTCTGGTATTTGCTCCTCAAGACGAATCATGTCATCAACACATATTGAAGACGAACATAAATCTCGAAAAAATTGACTTATCTCAACAATTGCATTCCACACGGGAGTGGGGAGGAGATTGATGATCATTATTTATATACATATTTTATGCTTCCCCTAGTTGCAAATAACTCGATTTACCGTCTTTCCTTGCTTATTCTATGCTATTTTTAGCTAGAATATCGATTTTGCCGCTTTTGTTATGTTTTAATGCAGATTGGATGCATTTGGAGCTTTTTGAGTTGATATGGAGCATGGCGGAGTCGGATCGTAGAAGGTTAGGCACGGGAATCAAGAAAGAATGAGAAGAAATGAAGAAAAGCGAAGAAACGAAGCTTTTGAAGGGCTGCTCGACCGAGCAGACTACCTTGCTCGATCGAGTCGGTGTGACTGTTGCTCGATCGAGCAGAAGTGCCTTGCTCGATCGAGCAACCTATGTTTATGACGGCTTTTTCGTGTTTTCCTTAACTTTAACCTAATTAATTAGATCTTTTGTATTATAAAAAGAAAGCTCGTCTTTCTTAATTAGACAGGCTTCCTTAGGCTTCCTTATGCTTTTTAATGCTTTTATGCTTTAAATCGGAAACCCTATTTTAGTTTTGCTTGCCTCCGGATTTTATTCATCAAAGACGATTGTCTTTAGTTCAACTTGTAATCGGTATTCTTCAATCTTTCTTCGTTATTCAATTTAATTACCTTCTAGTTCTTTAATTATTCTCTGTTCATCCTTTCATTGTTGTTAATCATGTTTACTTTAATTATTATTGTTGTTTATATCGTTATGAGTAGCTAAATTTCTTTCTAGGGTTGAAAGGGGGTCTAGATTAATTAATTGAATTGCAATTGCATGGTTATTGTTTGATTATCGTTTTAATTCTAGTTGTTTGATTATTGGCCAGGATTAATTAACTAGTCTCGCAAATTAGGATTGACACCGACCAGGTTAAGACTAAGATAGGCTACGATAATTGAATAGAACTCGTTTAATGATAGCGATCGCATGTTAAATTGTATATCTAAAGGGCATAATTGAATCGACCGATCTTGTGACCTTAGATAGCTTTATTGCATGATAGTTGATTTCATCCCTATCCCTGAACAATAATCCTAGTGAACCTGAGACCCTAGACTTTTAATCTCATTGTTTTTCAACCTTATTAGTTTGTTGTTGCTTATTATTAGTTGCTTATTATTATTGTTATTATCTATTGTTATTGTTGATTGCTTTTAGTTTAGAACTCAATCTCAAACCCCGAATTGTTACTATAGAGACAAACCTAGTTTAACAGATTAGAATACTACCGCCTCCCTGTGGATTCGATACCTTGCTTACCGCTGACTATTAGTTAGTAGTGATTTAAGTTTACTTTGATTAAGGAGACGCGACTTTACCCTTATCACTCAACCTTCAACGCCGTAAATATTTGCAAAGCATCACTTTGTTGACCTCAAATATTACATTTGAAAGTCTTACAAAAAAACGAATTAAGCTTGTTGGGAGATTAATAGCATGAATATTTGAAGTGGTTTTGATGAGAGTTGGTAGTTTTGTGGATAAAGATGATGATAATGTATGGTTAAAAAAATACCCAGAAAAAAATTCAAATTGATTATGAGAAGTATAAGCTGCAAACAACAAATACGAAAATGGAGTTTTCAATTCATAATGGAGAGTTTAAGTCTGTGTACTGCCGTTGTGGATGATTGGTTTAGGAAAATGATTTTAAAGGAGAATGTTAATCTGGGTAAAAAGATGTAGGGTGGGTTTTAGAAGTAAGATGTGGAGAAGATGGATGGATGTATTATTGTTTTTAATTACACGTCAGCTTTTACCTGAGATAACAGGTTATAAAACGCTCAAGTCTGTTTGAACAAAATGGGGTTAATAGTTAGGTTTATTCTGAAATTAAATGAAGTTTAGATTATTTTAAGAAGACCACTCGTAGTTTGAATTATTCTTGTTAATTAATCCTTTATTTAATGCAAAATGATCCAAAATGATCTAAAATGACTCGATTCAAAATGATCAGACTCAAAACTAACCATTTTACTAGAAAAAACTGCTGGTAAGTAGAGCTATAGATGGGACCATCTCAACATTTGAACCAATCCAAAGAGGATAACTTTGTCCAAGAAGCCAACTACATCAAAGTTTATCAAATAACTTAGTAACAAAGAACAATAATCAATATAACTGTTTTTAGTATATATGAAAGTGAATGAGGTACTTAGCACTAATTTAGCAACAATAATCAACATAATGATTTTTTTTTTTGACAATCGGGTTGACGAGTTTTACAATTTAGTCTATCAACATAATGATTTTTAGTCTATCAAATACTCCATTGTATTGACACACCTTACCGGTTTTTTTAAGGATGTAGGGCTTTACAGAGATTTTTACCGTAATTTGTTAAATAAGGTATGAGTACTCTAATAATGATCTTATATTGGAACCTTTATAATTCATACTTCCTCCTTTTTCTATCTATTATTCCTTAATTTCTATTTGGTCAATTCATGTTTTCTTCCTTATTTCCAATTTTTGAGGTCGAGTTGTATGTTTTGTCTTTTGTGTGATCCATATTTAATTGCATGTGAGTTGAGTGTTTTGCGTTATTCAAATACATTTCCCTTAATCCAATAGCCTAGAAGGAGAAGATTAAATGTAATAGGAGGGAGCATATTATGTTTTACCTATTACTATATTATTCATATCTTATATCAGCTGACACAATATCATGAGAAATGCCTTATATAGGAGGGGAAAGCTTTGAAGTTAAGCGGGTTGTTGGTGGAGCTTTACGTTTCGGGAAAGGAGAAGTTAAACATCGAGTTAGCAAAAAATATATATACAATCTCATGGTAATGTATAGTCTGCAAATTCTGGTCTTAAACGGAAGGATCCATCTTAAATATCACAAATTCGTAATAATGAAGTCATGCCAGTTTAAATACTAAACAAGTCAAATATATCTCATTTAAATACGAAACAACTTGATAACATAATAATTATCTCTTATAGAAGTAAGAAACGAGAAAAATTGAAGTAATTTATTTTTTCAGAAGGTAAAGCTCACAATGATAAATTTACCCCAAAACATTTCATACATTTTCAGACCCTCGATCTAAAAAGACAAAAATGATGAAACTTCATTCAAATTCTAATCAATATGTGTATCAAATTTATCATTTTTATTCTATAATGTTTCGTAATTCGGTTTTATTATTGATTAAATTAATATTTACTTCCTTTTAATTATTTGGTTTATTTTTAGGGATATTAATTATTTTTAGGATTTGTGTTGTTAGGTCAGCCGCATAGGATGGTGAGTCTGCATGAGGTGGGCCAGTTGCGTTGGAAGGCTACAACAACGAACCCATACTCACGTTTAAAATATGTTGTGTTTGTTGACATTTTCACACAACCCTCTTAAACTAAATTTCTTCTCATCTCATAATGTTAATGACTTGTTAATAATGTTAATTAATGACTTGTTAATCGCAAACCTTCGAGTGGAATTCATAAACACTCATGTACATGATTTGAGATTTTTTTAGGCTTTGGAGTGAGTGAGTGAGTTATGGTCGCAGGTAGTCGAACAATGTAGGTGGTTCGAGTGGGTAAAGTTGTTTGATGCGTGGTTGGGTTGATGGAGTTGGAGTTTAGTCAAAGTGAATTCAATACGAAGAAGAGGTATTTGAGAAGGAGTGGCGGCGTGGCGCCACAGGGAGAGGTTGGGGTTGATGTGAAGAAAGGGGTCATACAAGAAATGAAAGAATGTAGATTTTCAGGATTGAGAATTGAGATGAAAGGTTAAATGCGAATATAAGCAACAAAAGGCATCCAACGAAAATCATTTTCCAAAACTAAAGCGGCCAATTTTTAATTTGACAAGCGAGATCATGCCAAAAGAGAACAATCGTTTATAATGATTTTTTTAAAAAAAAATTATTAAGGTTTTTGCTTTTATTTTTTCACAATTTTTTGTTTAAAATAGAAGTATACGTATTAAGCTTAAAATAGGTCAAATAATATGTCACATGTGGTGTGGTTTTGAAATGGGACAAATTATCAAGGTTTTTTTTGTTTGGTTTACCTAATTTGAGGTATGGTTTTGAAATAGGACAAATCTATATCAAGTGTTGTTTTACAAATGTAGGAGTTTCATACTCATACCTCAAGAGTCAAGCCACAAGGCATAGGTTACTCTTACAGTAATACCTAAGGATTACTCAATGAGGGAGTTGTGTATGAAATTAATGAGATCACATGCTTACATCATCGAACAGTTATAGTTTTATACTCCGTATATAAAAATTGCTTGGGTCAATCGATTCGGTTTTGGATCGGGTTTAATCGGGTTGACCTTAGTTTCGTTTTCAGTTCGATTTCGATCGGGTTCATTTCAGTTAGCAACTTTAACCGGTTTGCGATATTTCGAGTCAGGTATGGTTCGGGTTGGTCAATTTTAGTTCCGTTCAGTTTTGGGTCATAATTTTCTTGAGTGAAAGGTAAAAAAATTAGTTTAAATGTATCTTATACATTCCAAATTGAATGTAATAATTCATAAAATAATAAATAAATAAAGAATAATTGAAAAATACCTAAAATATGAGTTTATTTATGAGAAAATAAGTACTTTTAATTCAGGTCAATCATTTCGATTCTTATCGGTTCAGGTATATTCAGTTTCGGGTATCAATCAGTTATTATTAATTTCGATTCAGTTTCGGTTCGATTCGGATTGAGTCGGGTATCGGGTAGTAATCAGGTTACTCATATCGGGTGTGATCGGTTATCAATTCAGATATTTCGACGGTTTTTCGGGTTCGATTTTACTTTGCCAGGTCTAGGTGCAATATTATTATGGAATTCGGTTTGAGAGAGGAATTAGTCTCTCCATTTCATAAAAGTAATGGAGAGAATCTAATTCGAAATGAATACCCGTGAATAACAAACTAGAAAAAAAACGGAAAATTCACATGGTACCCCCGAGGTTTGCCATTTTGCACGAAATACCCAAAATTTTGATTTAGAAAACTTTAAAAGGTCATAACTCGTTTTTACGAGATCATCAAGTGACGATTTTTTTTTTCAAATCGATCATCTTTTTTAGAACTATGATTTGAAAAAAAAAATTATTATATTTGGATTTCGTAGCTAGGAGTTATTGCATGTCAAAGTTTTTTTGACCGAACAAACTTTGAGCGAGCATATCTCTTGGTTACGAATTCCGAACTCGACAATTTGTTTTTCCAAATCGTAGTACTTGGAAAGACGATCGATTTGAAAAAAAAAATCGTCACTTTCTGATCTCGTAAACACGAGTTATGACCTCTTAAAGTTTATAAGATCAAAATTTTGGGTATTTCGTGCAAAATGGCAAACCTCAAGGGTAGCATGTGAATTTTCCGGAAAAAAAAAAGTAAAAATAATTATGAGATACTGTAAATAAAATCTCTTAATATATTAATTTGATTAAATTTTTTATATATGATTATATATTATTAAAAATTATTATTTAAATTACTGTATTTTATAGATTTTCTTTTTTACTCGAGTTTCAATCTCATACCATCTAGAATTAAACCAAATACATGTTAAAACCCATACATTACCCACACACGAAAAAATGTTTCATTTTTTTTTACTAAGTCTTGCTTGTGATGGGGTGACCCGTCGCAAGTTTGCGACGGGTCAAATCCCCCTCACAAAGTGCAAGTGATAAGACAAGTAGGAAGCTCCATTTGCCACTCACTTGCCTTGCTACTTGCTCTTTGTGAAGGAGATTTGACATGTCGCAACTTTGCGATGGATCGCCGGTCATAAATGAGATTTTTTTTTTTCATTCAGTCACATCATTTGGTCAACTAATTTTTTCTAGCTTAATTATACGCTAACTTCGTTTAACATAGATGAAGTAAACTTTTGCCAAATTTGTGTTTGTTTATTGTGCAACCTGTGTTTTGGCCTTTGATTTTTATGGCATTTTCACATTAATTTTGAAAGGAAAAACCAAAAATACAAGCTTTTGAGTTTTGTATTATTATGACGGTGGGGAGTTATGAATTTCGTCAGCATAATTGGATTGAAAATACTACTTGTAAAATACGCATTTTATTTTCTTAAAACTCATGATAGTAACCCTAGATTGAGTGAGACCAAAATACGTTGTAAAAGACTTGTGTTAATCACGAACTACCGAATTAAGTGCTCCTAGCCTAAGGGCTGGGCCGGGTTGCGGGGATGCTACTATAAAAAAAACGCAAATTCTTATTTCAGACGGATCATTTCCGTCTGAAAAATAAGACGGGATTATGTTGCCACTTTTTGATAAAATGTAACCACAACTTATATCAACTTGTTTTCAACCGTGGTTACATCTAACTGTAAAGTGGTTACAAAATCCCGTCTTATTGCTTCAGACCAAAATGATCCGTCTGAAGCAAGACCAACTGTAAAAAAAAAAAAAACCTGAATCACTTGGCTTTTAAAGCACAACTTGGTACAATACGTACAAGCTCCAAATTCTTCCTATCCAATTGGAACTTGGAAGATTTCGTCAGGCATTAAAACAACTTCTTTAACCATGAATTTGTGCTTCAAAACAAGAATTAATAAATCTAATCTCAAATTAACAAAAATGACCAACTTCAATTCAACACAATTGTTGGCTACATCACTTTGATTTTCCTCTATAATAAAGGGAATGACAAATGCAATTTCGGTAATAACATCCTTACATGTCGCAATTTCGGACTTTTTTTATATAAACAGAAAAAATCACATTTTAACATACCATGTCCAAAGATAATTACTCCGTATATTCTACGTATAATCCATGAACAGCATAACAAGTGCGATGTAATTAAAAGAGTCGGATTAAATTACAATACTTACATTGTCTACATCAAGTATGAAAATAAAGATTGACATTGTATATCAGACAATTTTAACCACCATAGACATAACTTGTGAACTTGTCTTATTGCCAATATATAAACTATAATAATCACCTCCCTACACATTATGGCAATTAAACATGCTGTAGTTTTTAAAGTTTTTTTTTTTTTTTTTTTTTAAGTCCAATTCTTTTTTAATACATTAAAAAATATAAAAAATTTCTTGATTTAATTTTACTATAAGCCTAATTAATGTGGGATGATGAATAAATGGTGATTATTTCCTAAGATGAAGAAATAATTATGTCGTCGGAGCAACGAAATCAGTTAGCCAATATAATCAGAAATACTCAATGGAATTATGCAATATTTTGGAGAGTGTCATTAACACAAACAGGGTAATTAATCCTCTTTCTTTTTAGTTTAACATCGTTATTAAAGGACACTACGTATTGCGTGACAGAGTGGTACGGAGACTTAGTACCATCCAGTGGCATCATCTCATGCGCGTAAGCGGGTTGTTTTTATTTAAGACTTTAAATGTTTGCAGGGTGATAGAATGGGGTGAAGGCTACTGTAACGGAGACTCGAAGGAGAAACCATCGTCAAAGTCGTCTGAAATTCGGACCGATCATCATTTAGGACTACAGAGAAGTGAGCAGTTGAGAAAGGTGTATGAGTCAATGTTAGAAGGTAAATTATGTGAACAAAGAAAAAAGAAAACAAATGCCCCTTTGTCTTTGGAAGACCTCTCTAATTTGGAATGGTATTACTTGCTTTGTATGTCCTTCAAATTCCAATATGACCAAAGGTAATAGAATCATGCTTCTACTCCCTCCATCTCGATCGGTCATTTCTTTACGTTTGCTTCTTTTATGCAATTTGTAATTTGGGTCGATTGAAAACCACCTTTTCAAGATTTTGACACGTGAATAATAAGGCTGCGTATATCCAATCCCTATACCCAAGGCTTCGAAACTCTGGGGCTAATGTGTTACGTATCTTACCTGAGTTTATTATAAACAAGATTTACCATTGTAGTTTATGATAGTAATGACAATTGATAAGTAGTCTTCCAAATATTCATCAGTTTACCAGGAAGGGCATATTCAAGTGGACAACATATATGGCTTTGCGATGCTCAGACGACTGACAGCAATGTATTTACACGCTCTTTACTCGCAAAGGTTAGACAGGATATCATCCATCATACTCCTCATTTTTTTATGCTTTCCTTTAATCGCAACTTCTCATTTGTGACGCGTCAATGTTCATAAGCTTGTGACGTCTTACAACCGGTTAATTTTTTTTTGGGTGTCACTGTATATGGTTGCTCCACAACAATACGGATCTTCCAGAGCGCATCTGTACAGGTAGGATCATTCACTGATTCTTAAGATCTTGTTCCTTGTAGTTCTGTTTTATGTTATTCAAAGTCTAATATATCTAGTCGGTCTATGATCCGGTTCATTACCGGTTTGCAGACCGTAATTTGTTTTCCACACATGGGAGGTGTGATTGAGCTAGGTTCAACAAATCTGGTGAGCAATTCTCCACTACAAAGCAACTACAAATTCCTACTTCCTTTAATGCACTAAATTTCATTTTCCGATATGATACTGCAAGATTTCCGAGGACTTGAAGCTTATTGAAGATATAGTAGTAAAGATGCCGCAAGATGTCGTAAAACCAGTTTTCTCCCAAACAGATTCATACAGTAATGTTCATGACAGGAACCATGTGGTAGATATAATACCAACCATCGAGTTTCCTGAGGATCATATGTTAAACCTAGAAGATGTGAATATGAGTTCAATGGATAGTTCTGAGACCCTTAATTACGATATTCATTATAAAACGGGTATGAATCGGATAATAGGAGATCAAAACAGGCTTCATTCTGGTTACCGATATAGAGTACCTGTTACTAGTACTTTTGGGTACTCGGAAAGCTTAATGGTCGAGGAAAATGATGATAAGCTTAATGAACCACAGCCTTATGACGTACAAGGGTTGTATTCAGCCGAGCAGGATAGGATAGAGAATGTACCCTTCTATGCCCCGGAGGAAGGACGAAAACTTGAGCAACTTTCAATTCTAAGGCCAATGATAACTTCAATAGAGTATCCATGCAACACTCCGACAGATGAACCATCTATCCTTTCTATAGAGTCTCCTGAGGAGCTCGAAGGGAGACAGGATGGATTAGACTTTGGGATGGACTTGGAATGCTCAAGGCCAATAAAGGGGTCGGATAAGGCCAATGAAGCGGATCTCAAGGAGTTAGACATTGAAGTATGCTTTGTGAACGACGAGGTCCGAGTTGAAATGAGCTGTGTGCAGAAGGAGTACTTGTTGCTTGATGTTCTGAAAGCCCTGCATAAACTCAACCTCGATACACTCACAGTTCAGTCGTCCACATATGGTGGAGCTCTGTTCATATCCCTTAAAGCCAAGGTTAGTCCCAAACCCAACAAACATCAAACTTTGGATGAAGTGTAAACTAATAGAATATAACTATAATATATGGGTCTCAATCATGACCTTAAAGTTTTGGTTGAGATGGTTCATTTATCATAAACAACAATTGTTAATTTGCTTAACTAGTAAAGACATTAAAAAATCGTGATTATAAATTGGGTTCAAAACCGGTCATCATTAAACCGCCCTTGTGTCTCCTTCTCCAACTAATATGGGGTAAGCAAAGCGACTAAAATGTCAGTTAATTTCATATTTCCTCTACGACGCTACCCTTATGCCGTAAAGGCTCCAGTCCATAGCCTTAAATTGTCTCCTTTTTCTCCAAAATTTATCCCACTTTTATTACCCCTTTCCAAATTTAATATGAAAAATGAGTAAACTACCACCATTACCCCTAGCTTTTAACTACCACTTACTCTATCAAAACGGTATTGTCTCCTCCTGTTCTTAATTAAAGGGTAGCGTAGTAATTATACCAATTTCTTAAATGATTTCGAAAAAAGAAAGTAGACAATAAAAGTGGAATTCATATTTCTACGCATATTAGGTATTACTCGAACAGTCTTACGACACTGAAGCGACTTTAACCAATTTCAGTTCAGGGGAACATCATTTGCATCAGAAGCGATGATCAAACAAGCTCTAAGAAGAATTACCAGCATGTCCGGAGAAGAAAAGTCGATTCTACTTTGATTATGTATTTACATTATTTCATTATTTACATACAGTAATTTCTCATGTTCTTAGCCGTGCCAAAATATCTCACTTGCACATGTTATTCACTTTTCAGTACATTCTTCAGACAAAAACATTGCTATTGATCAGCAGATTCCTATCGAAATTCTTAGGATACCAGCTTTAGTTAATTGTATACTGTTACTGTTTCTTCTAGTTAGTAGCAAAGAGAGGCAAATAGCGAAGAATGGAGATCTGCACTCTACGTGTTTTCTACCAACAGCACAATAGAGCAAGCTCTATATTAACAGTCTTTAGAACCGTTTAGTCATGAAATGATCTTGGGGGTTCCTATGTTCAGACAACGCGGCCAAAAGTTCTAATAGACGATATAAGAGTAAATCAATAATCTATACAATGACGGGTGCAGATGAGAGACTCAATTTCAATTCAACAATCTATCATGGTACTGAATTTTGACCTCCTTATAAATGTTAACTATCTACGGAGTAATTGATTACATCATTACATGTGTACGACTATGCAATTCTTGAAATTTGAAGTGAAGATGATGACGCAAGTGACTTGACAAATCCGCCTTTGAAACACAGATACGCAGAATGTCAAAAGCCAAAACGGTAAAAGATAAGAAGCTAAACACGGTAATTTATTACTTGTCTACAGTTGCTGGTAAAGTTGACTGATAAATCGATCTCATAAGAGGCAAAGAATGAACCATCTGCAAAATATCCTTTGGCCATTGCCTTTATTTTCTCAGTTTATTTAGATCATGAAATAAAGGCAATGAAAAGCACTTCCAACATTTAGCGGCTTCATACCTAAATCCTAATGACTCGAGGCACTGGGGGGTGGAGTCTTCGAACATCAGCAATAATATTTTGAGTATTTCATTAAATTTTAAAGATAACAAATTTCAAAATCTACAATATTTGTGTAATAGTATCTTCATCTGCAACACCAGAAACATTTTTTTCCGGGTTCAACACTACTTCCATGGGAAAATATATAAATGCATCTGATTCTTCGAAAAAGTTTTCTGTGATAGACTGCAACTTTGCAAGTAAAGGGAACATGCCTTTACGTTCTCTTAGGTTAAGATAATCTTTTACAACTTTGTTTTCTCTTTCTCCTTGCTTTTTTAAGAATCCGATCAACCTCTTCTTCATCCACTCGGTAATTGTCTGCATTTCCAGGAAATGTGATACAGTTAACTGAGTTGTGCAGAAATCTGTTCACTGGCAGGTCCTTTTTTTACGAGATACAGTTAACTGAGTTGAACTTGTAACAGCCAGTAGTCACTAAGAATTTCAACATCAACAAAAAATTTTTGGGTTTGGCACTGTGTGGCCAAATAAAAGCAAAATTGAGTTGCAAATGGTGTAAGCTGGGACGATGCATCAACTAAAATGAAAATTTTACCTAGTTCATTTTCGATTATAAAGCATGAGAAGTCTTTATCTGACTCTTCAACCAAATCGACGACAATTCTCTGCTGTCTAGCCTGCAATTGGCCATTCCCCTATCAGGCTCTAAAGTATATTCCAAACATTCGGCTATATTCCTAAGCTGTTCATGTATGTTGTAATCCGAAATTTCAAACTAAAGCTATACATTAACAAATATGTTGAGTTTGGTCGCGTAGCAAATTCATCATCATGACAGAAAACACCCTAAAAGGTAATATCTGATACGTACCAGTGGAGAAAACCTTCTTTGTAACAGATTCCTGCAGGAATTTCCATATTGATTTGATAAAGAACCTTGCTCGGCTTTAACAGTTGTCCAACTCTGTTCAACCTTTGGGTCAAGATGACATTGCTTGGGAAATTTTCGGGATTCAGGTTTCCTGTTACGAGAAACATATCACTAATAAGACGGTAGCTTTAAATTCCAAATGATTCAACATCTCTAAGAGGAAAAAAAAAGGTATTCGAAGTTTGAAAATGTGTTAATCTGACATAAACCCACTGCCAAACTAGTTGAACAGTGAAGAGGAAATAAAGGAAAAACTAAAGGGAAGGAACCCGACAAAAGAGTCAATATACAAAGAAAGTCCTACATAATTATAAGGGTTTCCAAATTAAGAAACAAAGTTAAGGTAGTCCTAATAAAAGATGAAAAAATTAGTGCTGGGTAGCAGCCTGCTACTGTTTAATATGGAATAATGTAAATTAAGACTCACTTCTTCCTCAACAACTTCACCTTATCTTTCATGCAAAAAATTATTCATGAAAATAGGTGTAAAATATTATATACCGGTGTTTCCCTAACGACTAGGAAGGTAACGATTTCAGTTCTTCACAAATGAGAACTAATAAGAACAACATTTTCCGGACATAAGAGTCAGTATAACTTGGGTTAGTTGGGTAGATAAATTTTGGAAAGACTGTTTTAGTCGCTCCACAGATGGCAGATGCAAACTTTTGAAAGAAAAAATCCAGAAATACGGTATTTAAAGTTTTGTGCTGCCTTTGACCGGAATATGTAAACTATGGCAGCACAAACCAGTTCTTGGTTCAAAACAGTGAAGAAACTATGTTTATTTAGATACCTCATACCTTCTGAAAAGTGGCCTCTGCGACGAAGAATCTCCACCAGTAACCTGCAAAGTCGATTGCTTAACACAGAATTTTACAGAAGTCTGCATGCTGCCCATGTAAGAATAATGTGAAAGACAGTGTTAAAGACAACCTTAGGAGGGAGAATAGCAAGGGGAAGATGCTTTTGATCTAAGGTCTTCAGGCTGCAGATGATTGTCTGTTAAAAAAAAGAGTTAAAAAGAGCACATTTGTCGCTTGAATTGGATAATATCAAGAGAGTTCGCACAATATTGATTTACCATATAACACTGACAAGAATAGGAGTTGTACAAAAAAAGGCGATTTCTAAAACTCGGGTAATCAGGTGAACTATATCAAGCTCATTTTAGTATATTATAATTTTGAGCAGAAGACGGCATGTGATAGTCACAATGGTATGTGACATGCCTGCAGGTCTTCAGAGAAGCATTTTGAAAGCTCTTCAGTCTGTTCTCGAACATTAGCCTCAACTCGCTCCAACAAAGTCATAACTTTAGACATCATCTCTTGCATCATTTCCTGTTGTGTAATGCGGCTTAATTGATTGGTAATAGATCTCAGACCTGCATCCAGGCTAGTTTTGATCTCTTCCTGTCCCCGATTCTGGTTAAATTTTTGAACTTTTTGTTAAAAGAAGCTTGCATAAGTGTAGTACTTCAAACATAAGCTAAGGAATGTACCAAAATATGAAGGGAATCATCTTGAGCAATTGACTTCTGACGCACGCCTTCCACTAAACAAGATTTAAATCAAGTATCAGCGAATAAACTAAGGGGTTACAGTAGATACATGGCAAACCCGAAGATTCTGTTACAAAGCTTAAGTGATATCTGGCTGACAGACAGAGGTCTACGCCTCTACGGTTCATGTTTTTTCTTCTGCGCTGTGAGCAACGCAGACAGAGATAAGGAGCACGCTAAATGTTAATCTCACCTGAAAGTGATAGCTCTTTTGTTCCTTTATTTACTTGCATGATATCAGCCTGAACAGAATCCAAGATCATGCCTAACCTGGTAAGCAATGTTTCCATTGTAGCGAGTTTATGTTCAAGTTCACCACTTAGCTGGCCTGCAGGAGCATTACACAAGTCGTTACATAAATCAATGCATGTCTGAAAAGGACAAACTATTTTCTCACTTTTTATATCTTCGATTTCTTGATTTTCTTACACCAGAAAGCGGCAAAAATACGGAACATGATGGTAAAGGACATAAATACAACAGTGCCCCTTTTATCTTTCTTTCTCCCTATCCTAGTTATCTACTGAGGTAGCTTCGTTACATTAAAATTAGTTTCCCAAAAGGACAACCAGCAGATATTAAGAAGAAAAAAAGGAGTTGAGAGAAGGAAATTTGGAAGACACCAAATAAGCAAAGAGATTAATTGCTTAAAAACATATACGGAGTACATTAAAGCAAAATACTAGTAACGTTAAGAAAGTAACGGAGACAATGATGGCAGGTCTACTCGTGATAGATAGGACTCATACATACATTTCTGATCTGGTTGAGAAGCGGAGCTCCATCTGCGTGTTAAATTAGCAGAAGACATGGAAATAGGCAACTGGCTTTCTTCGCGAGGGTAAGAGGCGGGGGCAAGGCAAGAAACTCTTTTCACTGAGTTATCTTTGTCCTGTGAGCCAAATCTCTGCAAAGTGGCAACAATAAGTGCAGTTCACAGTACAAAATCCGATTACACAACAATCAATTGCAAATCACAACGGAGAAACATATTCCGAAATCCAAGCTCTGGCTGAACCTAAAAGAGTAGTGTTTTTGGAGGATGAGAACTCAGGCCTTATATCACCAATTTGGGACTGTAACAAACCACACTGCAACATCCAGTTTAAGTTAAACTTATCATCCGAAAAAGAACAACAATATAGCTTTTTAGCCCACTCAGAAGACGAATATCGTCCTGACATCCTCAATCTTATAAACGGATAAGCCTGAAATCCTGAATAAGTCATGTTCGATAAGCCTATTCCTCAATTTATTCAATCTAAATGTCGATAACTGTTAAGGGAAACCTAGAAACACACTTGCTAAACAGAAAAGAAAGAGTAACGGCAATAATGCTTTAACATATTACTTCCGTCATTTCAGTACATAGAACCCTAACAAGCTACATAAAATCGAGTTTGTGCAACTATGCCACATGGACACTCAAAAAGTCAAGTATACTTAAGTGACAACACGATAACACACTTAAACTACTACTTTCCTGTTCACTCAATGCCATACGTTCTGATTAAAATACACCTCACATATAATCAAAGCTAAGTTCGAGTATAATCAAAGTCAAGTTCAAGCACATTTTTGGCATAAAGTTAACTAAATCCAGCAACTCATATCTTCGCCTAGATATGCTGACATCGTTCCACTTACGAGTACTGAGATTAAACAAACAAACAAACAAACAAACACCGTAACTAGCGCTCAAAGTCAAACTGAAAGTTATTCTGGTGAAAAGCTTAAGAAGTCGAGTAATTTACAGTACTAATGATCCACATTTCCATTTACAAGTACTTCAATCGAACAAAATGACCGTTTCAAGCGACAGAAATACGCCAAATTATAACGGACTAATTTACGGTACTAATGAACCACATTTGCATTTACAAATACTTCAATCGAACAAAATAACCGTTTCAAGCGACAAAAACACGCCGAATTATAACAGAATAGTTTCCTTTTGACAGAAGGCACTAATTAAAGCAAATTCTAGCTTAACCTAGTTAATTTCGCATCAAACTTGAACTATAAAAGCGAAGAAATATATAATAAACTGAAAATCAGAAAAGAGATGCAATATACTTGATTATCAGTGAGCATTTCATCGAATGAGTTCTGCGATAACTGCGAGAACATCGCATTTTGCTGCGATGACGAGACTCCTTGAGAAAACGATTGTTGCGACGGTTGCGATCGCGGTTGTTGCGCCATTATCATGCTCGATCGCCTTCAAATTAATCGCCATATAATTATGATAATAGCATTAAATTACAATTAAATTGAAAAAATCACGAGAATTAAGCTAAATTAGGGGAGAAACCTGGTGTGAGGAGGAAAAACGGAGATAGAATTGAGATCGCAAGCTTTGTTCATCTTTAACTTCATTTGTTCAACAGCTTTAACGAGGTTTTGATCGAAATTTAGGAAATGTTGATTTTGTGAGTGAGGTTTAGTGTGTTGAGTATGAATTTTTTTGGGAGTAAAATTGTAAGAACGTTGGGACTTGGGAGTATGAATTATGAAGATAGAGATAGAGGCGGGAATAGTGGTTATACTTGGTCAATGGTAACCTAGGTAAGAGCTCTCTTGAGGGATTGTTAATTCTCGAGATTACATTTTTCGGAGTTATTCTTTCTGGTACGACTTTTACTTTTTTCACATATAATTTTTTTATAAGGTTTCGAAATATTACCCTACATCTAATTAAATAACCTAAATTTCTATTTTTCCCAAACTTTAATCAAATCTCTCCCAAATTCTTCTATATTGATTTTAATTCTTATATCGAATAAGTAATTATATCCTTTTATCAACAAATGACTAATTTTTAGTTGATTTTTAATCATTTTTGTTTTTCATAATTAATTACTACCCATTAATGGATTGGATAATCAGTCCATGAATTGAGTGGAGAATCAGTCTCAGTGCTCTACTCCACAGGTTTTCTTCAAGAATTAATCAATTACTCAGAAGAAATCAAGTAATACGCACCCCAAATTCATGAATAAAAATCAGTATGCATAGAATGAAGAGCAACGCAAATTATTTCGATTAAAGCTCCTCTGCACAAGTTTTTTCCTCGACAATGAAGTAGTCATACACGGGAATAATTATTTGGATTAAATATCAATAATGATAATGATATACGTAGGTAGGACATGACTGTTAACATAACATAGCAGTAAAGATCGGAGATGGTGAACGGAGGCGGTGTTGGTGGTGAAAGGAGAATGAAAAAAATGGAACACTGTAAAATAGTAAAAGGCGTATGTAAAAGAATAAAATCTGTATATAAAAAAGCACGATCCATATTTTTAAGAGTCAGTTTCATTGAAAACAAATATAGTCCGTCTTTAGCTGAAAAGTTGTCACAAAGAGTAAGTGGAACACTGTGGGAGGGCAAGTGAGAGACACACCCTTTCTCCCACTTGTCCTTCGTTAGAGGTTTTCAACTGAAGACGGATTTTGTGATCTTTTAAAATTTGAGCCTGTCAGCCTAATAAAGAAGGTGTTTAATCCAGTATATGTATTTTTATAGGGTATCACGACACCTAACGGTTGCGCCTACAGAATTCTTCGTCATCTAAAAAAAAAGTTATAGTTATAAGCCTTGTTTAGTAAAATTAGCTGAAATTTGAAAATGTAAATACAACAAACAATGTAGTCGATCGGAAATGAGGAGAAGATTATATTAAAAATGTTTGGCAAAAGCTAACAATGAAATAAAATAAGCTGCATTAGTCAAATAAGCTATCTTATTTCTGATATACTGGCCTTAATAATTCTTTTATTTCAGTTAAAATTACTTGGTTAAAAATAATGTACTTACCAAACATTTACATACAAATAAGTCAATTATGCACATATATTACTTCTGACAAAATAAACTAACGGGGTGTTTAACTGGCGTCGCGGGAATGAAATGGAATGGAAATCTATTCCAATGGTTTTTTTATAGGGTAAGAAAACTAGGTCGATCCCTGTAGGACCAACATATTCTAATATTTGGTTGGGGTAATTTGACCTAGAGTTAGATAAGATTCAAATTTCAATCCTACAAACTTATGGCTAGATCTGGCAAATAGTTCAATCGGTTCGAAAATGGATCGAGTCACTTCGAATCGGGTCTAAATGGGTCATGCCACTTTAGATCGGTCATTTTGTGTTGGGTCGATCGGAGTCAACTGGGTCATTCTGGGTCATGATTTTGTCTTAATTAAGTCATTTTAGGTCAATCAAGTCATTTCGATTCACTTTCGGGTTGAGTCTATACAGGTGTATCTAGTCATATATATTGAGACATTTTCAATTCCCAGATCGAGTCAATTTTACCGTGTCTACTTCTAGCCAACCAAACAACATTTAGAAACCCATTTCCCCATGCCATCAAATTACATCCCTCCCGTTTAGTTTACAATTTTTTTTACAATCACCAAACTAGTTTTGCACTTTTGCTATTACCTTTTCTTATGCCCTATTTTCCAGGTTCACAAATTAGCTTCCAGGTTTGTTTTTGTACACATTGTTTTGCTACACAATGTGACGGACCGATCCGTCACAAACCCCACACTTCCAGGTGCAAATGGAGCCCCCACTTGCCTTGCCACTTGATCTTTATGAGGGATTTGACCTGCGACGGATCGCTCTGTCACAACCAAGACTTGTTGGTTTTGCTATTACCTTTTCTTGCATGCGTTTCAGGTTTACAATGCATATTGCCATATAAAGTATAAACCCCATTGACTTGTTCATTACTTCACTTAAACTACTTCGTAAAAATGAACTGACATCACAATTTTATTAAAAAAAAATACCCTTATGTTTACAATTTCATAGTTTTACTTTGTCTTATAAATTATGATTGCAAGTTTGTTTATAAATGATTTTCTCGTATTAATCTTGAAATCCTATCAGTTGGGAATTCTATGCTAAAAGAAAAAGACCATATTTTTTGTGGGTTTACTTAATTAATCAAAGAAATTATGGATTCCAAGAAAATATATGTAGCAATTGGAGAAGATGTTGAAGAAAGAGAATCAACTCTTAGATGGGTTTTGAAAGGGTTTATGGAATATACTATTTGTATTATTTATGTTCACGTGCCTTCCAAGAGGATTCTTTTACCAAGTAATTTAATTTCCCTATTTTTTTGTGTTTTTTGGGTGAATTAAACAGTATGAAGTATGTTATGCTGTGTTTGAAACTAGGAATTTAAATTGGAATAAGTAATTGAAACATTTTAGACATTTGGAAACCTTAGAATTTGGAGTTGGAATTGGAATTGGGATACATTTCTTATCAATTCCAACGTAGTTAAAATTTAGCTTTATGAATTCCCTAAAGAATAGTTGTCATTTCAATTTAGCATTATGAATTCCCTAACGAATAGTTGTCATTTCAATTCATCACTATCTGTCGTTCTAGAGTTGAGAACGCGCCATGCTAAATTTAATTACAATTGCAATCTATGTTACTCCGACACTTTATATGAGCTCGTGTATCCGTGTCCGACACTCGATCCTTGGACATATGACACTCAGACACTTCGTTTCAGACCAAAAATTTGTACATTTTTCATAAAATAGCCGTGTCCAACACTTGGGTACTCACCCTTGTCTGACCCTTCAAGGCAAGTCGGAGTAAAATAGATTACAATTCTATGGTTTCCCAAACACCATTGGTTTCTCAAACACCATTTGAGAAATTTAAATTCGGAAATGAATTGATTTCCAAATAGATTTATGAAATAGGGTTTGGGATTGAATTTTAACATTGAATTTCTTCAATTGATGTCATGAAAGTAGACCAATTCCGCATTCTCAAACACTATCTTAGGAGCAATAGATGGGTAGCATTACAATCAAAATTGATGTTGAATTCATGACTTTCTTAGAATTAGTAAACTATTTTATATTATATGTACTCATTTTATTACTTTTGGTAGTATTTTTACTTCAAATTGTAATTGGACTCCTAAAAATTTATTGAGAGACGACCATGTCTGAGAAGACCTATTAACTATATCGAAAGGGGTTAAATATACACAATCTTATCTAATGATTAAATCACAAGGATTCGGATTTAACATATGGAGTATATATTATTATTATTTTAAGGATTTTAATTGGGAGTTAGTTTGATTATAATTAGGTTGTCTAAACTTTGTCATACTACAGGTGGTTTAAAACTTCCTGTACGTTTAGTCAGAAAAAATGAAGTTGAAGCATTTAGAGCACAGGAAAAAGAAAAGGTGCTACAAGTTCTTGATCATTGTACCAGAATGTGTGCTGTACTTCGAGTATGATTTCTTTGCCCATTGTGATTATATCTGAACATAACATACAAGTCGATTTTCTCACCGAATTTCAGGATGTTAAGTGCACGATGAATTCTTTTTCAATTGTGTAATGTCTCGATAACTTGTTTTAAATGTTACATTGTTACATGAATGAGTTCATTATCATCATAGTCATCATCAATCACAGTAATCATCAAGGTGCCTGAAAATCGGCTTTAGCTCTATGTAAAGTAAATGACTGAGTCATGCCTTCGGGATGCCTTGTTATGTTGTATTGTTGTTTACATGTTCTCGTATCGTAGTGTTGCTACTTCTGTCCTTTTTGAAGGAGCTAACAAAGATGGAGTATTTTTCTGGCTTTCAGATGTAATGCACTAATTCAAAATGTCTCTCGAGGCCATTTGCTCTTTTCTTATTGGTCAAGTGGTAGATGAATGTCTCGTTTCGGTCAACCTCTATATTATAACAGCACAGGAAAAGCCGTATATAACAATAAACCTATTTACCTCGCTTGAAATCAGAGCCTCAACTCAATAGAGGCATTGCAATAATTTAGGTTGATGATGATCATAGAGTTGTTAGTTAGCTTCTATCTAATGTCATTTATAACTTTCCGATAAGTAATTATCTTAGGTATGACTCGTGTACCTAGTTAAGCGTGCTCCTTTGTACAGGTATCTTGTGAGACGACATTTTTTGAGAAGGATTCCATAACAGAGGGAATATTGGAGCTCATATATCAGCTGAGAATAGAAAAACTAGTGATGGGTGCGGCAGCCAACCATAAATATTGGAGGTTTGCATACAAGACCTGTTGCTAATTTCCACGTCATAACCGGTTGTTTAGGTTAAATTGATTATTGATTATTTGTAAATTCATATGCACCTCATACTCTGACAGTCTGACATTTCTTTTGTTGCCTTGATAATGAAGCGGGATGACAAAACTGATGTCTGAGAAGGCGAAAAATGTGCTTCAGTTTGCTCCTGGCTACTGTCATGTCTGGTTCATATGCAAAGAACAACTGATCTATAAAAGGTTCTTCCTTTCCGAGCCTACGGTTTTGTTTGATTGAGCTGAATCTTGAATGTAGCCATGTAGGGTTATGACTTAGGACTTATGTAACTGTTGTTAGTTTGGTCTTATTTATGTTAGGTTAAATGATTAGCAATAGTTTCTTTTGAAGTTTCAACACCATATAGTTACACCACCGATTTGGTGGTAAAAACTGGTAAAGGTGAATGTATGTAAAACTAGCCCAGAAAAGCGATCTTTGGCGAATTGTTTCACCTCAATCCAAAACACACTGTTCTTTTGGATAGTCTTCATTACTGGTAAAGTGGTCACTGGTTAGGTAGTAAAAATATAAAACATTGATATAAGTTAAGAGTTGTGTGGTTTCATGTAGTGGGATGTGTTGCTTCATTGTGGTTCACACATCTTATTGGTTAATGGTTTTATTACTAACAGGTAGGACTACAGACTACTCCTGCGAACCTGACTTGACCTTAACCTGAAAAGAACATGAGTTAGACCCGATTCCCGAATTGACCGATCCAAAAACCTGGGAGAAAATGACCTAATCTTGAATGATCTAAGATGATCTCTAATTGATTAATTTGAAGCAAAAGCTTTTTTACCCATGGCCTGAAATAACCTGACTGTCCCGTTGTAACCATTGACCAAAAAATAACCCAAATATGAAATGACCAAACCCGTAAGAATCGCAGATGAACCTGACCTGAATGACATCTTTTCCAAGTCTAGTCAAGACCTGTGAAGCTCTTTATGGAAAATATTGGGCACTGACTTGATGTAAAGCTTACCATTTTTTTTTTTGCTTGAGCGTAGGGAAAGTGTGATGGAACAAAGTCTTGATACTGAAGAGATGCCTTCCAACTCGTCTGAGATCGATAATCAACTTGACTCTGGAATCCTTCTTACCTCTGTATGGCTTCTTTTTTCAGTTAATACGCACATGATTAGCAAACACTTGTTTTCCTACATATATGTGTTTAAATACGGGTAGTATATTATATTGAGTCGCTTGGAAACACCCGTAGTGTAGTGATGATTTGAAACATTGTTTGGATGCCTAGGTCTCAGCGTTTTTTGAGGAGTTGTACGATGGGAAATAATGTAGAGTCAGCCTGGAGTTCCGTTATATAATGGGTATTCACAACATAATGAGGGCATTTTTGCACCATGCTTCCAACACAATATGTCGACTTTATTTTCGACCAAAAACATAAATTTTGGCCTAGTAACACGTCAGCTCGAATAACTATCCTCTTAGTTGTGCAGTTGTTTATGGCTTGAATAGCAGGAAAGTAGAATCAATGATACTCTCCGCAATCAACTTGAGCAAGGCATCTCAGAGGCTGAAAGTTCTTGGTGTGAAACTTTCAGAGAATCAGCACGTTTCTCAAATGCCGACAAACAGCCTATGTTGATGGAGGCCATTCACAAGGTAAGTTTATGGAGCATGTCTCACTTCTTCCAAATACTCGGTGATTTTGTAGTAGGCCACAAAAAGAGTGAAAATAATTATTACGATTTTGGGTGAACTCTTCCTAAACTAGCTCTATTTTATGGAGTAAAGCCAACGACTCACTAAAATGGTTGCAATTCGTTCTATTTTCAAAATGCAATTCCTGATGCACTTACATGATGAGTCATCCAAAACCATCTCCTTGACCTTCTTTTGTACCCTGCCGTTTCGTGAGCCCTTCTTTTTTGTTCTTCAATTTTAGAGGATCTCAACACAATGCTAATTTCTTTTATAACTGGATTCTTTTCGTGCTTAAGATCTTTGTTGTCATCAAAAAATTGACTACAGTTTTGTATATGATTCATGACTTCATGTTATAAGATACTGCATTCTTATACATACCATTATTATTACTTGAATTCAAGCACATTAGAATTCTCCATTTTCTACGACGCCTTGGCGATAAAATTGTTTCAGGAACAAGTAAATTAAATTCATACCTTGGAAACCATTCATCCGGATTCTTCTTAACAATACTGTCGATGTTTCATTTTTGATTATTTTGGTGTTTACTTTTATGAATCAACGAAAATCTAATGGTTTCTGTCCTTTTTCTTTCTAAACATAACTTTTTTATGGGAGAACTTGGCACAGACAAAACCAGTCAAAAGCCCCTGTTACGAAGAACTGAGACTCAAGAAAGTGACGAAGAAAGAAGCTGGAAACCTGAGGATACTCAAAGAAGCACTGGGTCACAAGATGTCACTTGAAAGCCAAGTTGAGAGCTTGGAGAGGAAACTACTCTCTGAAATGGCATTGTCTCAAAAATACAAAAATGAGCGGGACGGTGCTCTCAAAGAAGTTCAAGAGTTGAGAAAACAACCTCAGGGATGCTTTTTCGAGTTCCCTTACTTTGAACTCCAGAGAGCCACTAACTGCTTTGACCCGTCTCTTAAAATAGGAGAGGGAGGCTGTGGGAGTATGTACAAAGGCTTCCTTCATCATAATAATGTGGCAATTAAACTTCTTGCCCCTAACTACGTGCAAAATCGTCGAGATTTCGCTGAACAGGTAATCTTACATTGAAATCTGTTTTTTGTATGGGAACATACTGACAGTTTTTTTATCGGCTAATGAATCATAAAGTTACAAGGAAATTGATAACACTATGACCTTATTGAACTAAATTTGCTTCTTTTCATTATGAAGTGGAGTCATCTGTTGCAATTTTTATTTTGGGTCATTTGAGGATAATGCTCGGTACATCCTATTCTTCCTTATCCCGCTATTTGTGGGAGCCAATGAGGCACCTGGGTAATGCTGTAATGGGTTTATTTGTAATGTGATTAATCATGAGCTGCGACATTATATGTAGGTCAGTTGTCGAAGTAATCTTCGACATGCAAATATTGTTACTCTCATGGGTGCCTGTCGAGAGCCCTGGGCTCTCGTTTATGAGTATCTTCCTGGCGGGAGCCTCGAGGACCAATCTCCATTGCCCTGGCAAATAAATATCCGGATAGCCATGGACATCTGTTCTGCACTCATATTCCTTCATTCAACCCAACCTACTGCCATTTCCCATGTTGACTTGTCGCCCAAGAAACTACTCCTTGATGCAAACTTCACCTGCAAGATAACTAATTTTAGTCTATTAAAAAAGGACACAAAATCAATGGCGCTTGAGTCCGATATATATTCTTATGGGATTTTAGTGTTGTATCTATTGACCGGAAAACAAACATCGGGGATAGTTAAGGAAGTCGAGTATGCTTTGAAGATAAATGCTCTTGATAGCATATTGGACCCTTCTGCTGGGAACTGGCCTTATGTTCAGGCGGAACAACTGGCACACATGGCTTTAAGGTGCTGCGATGCAAACAGAGATGACTGCCCTGACCTTGCATATGATGTTTGGAGGGTTCTTGCGCCTATGCAAGCCTCATGTTCAAGCTTATCGTCATTTTTGCTAGCGTCTCAGGACGAACCACCTCATTGTTTCATATGCCCCATTCTCCAGGTTAGTTTGGGACTTTCATGTTACAATGTTACATACATTAGAATCACAAGTTATTCTCTGGTGTAGCAACCTACAATGAAGTACAAAAAATCGTATAAGACGGATTAACCTCTTGTGTGTGTTTTACAATAAAAGCATGAATTTCAAGATACATTAGAATCACAAGTTATTCCAGGTCAACTTGTGTGTGTTTTACAATAAAAGCATGAATTTCAAGATGTTAATTCAAAAGTTCGACCTTTCACTCTTTCAACGTAAATTGTTGTTCTAAGATTTAAAAACACGGTTACGATCATCATGTGATAGTAAGGGTTAAGAAGACATTAGTTAAACATTTGCAGGAAATCATGGAGGATCCACATTTTGCTGCTGACGGGTTTACATATGAAGGGGAGGCTATTAGAGGCTGGCTCGATAGCGGCCACGACACTTCACCTATGACTAATACGAAACTTGCGAATCTTAATCTTATTCCTAATTGTGCTCTTCGGTCAGTGATTAAAGAATGGCAACAGTTTACATCAACTCAGTAAATAGCTTTTCAGCTTAAGTTTACTAGTTCCATTTGTTGTATAACAGGCCGTGTTGGAATTTTCGAGTTTTGAGCATTGTATTTGTAACCACCTAGCAGTTTGTGGCTGAATAATTCCTGAGTTTACGTTCCATTTGAATCGTCTTCAAGTCATACCCGTCTCGAATCCAGAATAAACAAAATCATTGGCAATTGGCATTGACTTCTTCATATGATGTCAAAGTAATTGGCAATGACTTCTTCATATGATGTACGTGTTTACAAAATTACATCATTTTGAAGTTTCTTTCACATTAGTTTACAAAGACTTTGTCTTATGTTTGTAAGTTTCAACCCTATTTAAAAGTGATTTTCTCATATTAATATTCAAATTCCATCAGTTGGAAAATCTTGGCAAAAAAAAGAACATATTTTTTGTGGGTTTCCTTGTTTAATCAAGAAATTATGGATTCCAACAAAATATATGTAGCCATTGGAGGAGAGGTTGAAGAAAGAGAATCAACTCTTCAATGGGTTTTGAAAGAGTTTATGGAAAATACTATTTGTGTTATTTATGTTCATGTGCCTGCCCAAAGGATTCCTTTACCAAGTACTCTAATTTAATTTCACTAGTTTTTAATTTATTTAATTTTTTTTTTTTTTTTTGGGGAATTTATTTTTGTAACGAGAGAACCCGCAGCCGCTACCTTTGGTGCACTCTGGGTAAACCCTAACCCCCATGATTTATTAGATCAAAAGGGGTTAAATGTACGCAAGATTATGTTATCCAGTGATTAAATGATAAGAATTCAGAGTTGACATTTCTGATTATTTTAAGGGTTTTAATTGGGAATTAGTTAGATTTTAATTTGGTTGTCTAAACTTTTGTCATTTTGCAGGTGGTTTAGAACTTCCTGTACGTTTAGTCAGGAAAAATGAACTTGAAGCATTCAGAGCACAGGAAAGAGAAAAAGTGCAACAAGTTCTTGACGATTGTACCAAAATGTGTGTCTTACATGAGGTATGATTATTTTCCCACTGTTATTTGTTAGCATGACATAGAAGTTGATTTTGTGAAGATGAACTGGTCAATCGGGCCGGGTTTATCATTACGATGATGATCATATAGTTGTTATTTTCCTGCTAAATGGAGGCACTGGTCAATCGGGCCGGGTTCGGGTTTGCAAGAATTTGGGCCCAATCAGGTTGGGTCGGTCAGGTCATTTTCGGGTTGGTTGTTTTAAAGATATTTGGGGATAACAGTCAGTTTGCGATAATGAACATTCGGGCCGGGTTAAATAGATTCGGCTCAATCGGGTTTGGGTCGGTCATATTTGCCAGGACTACTTGAGACCTTTTACATTTTTTATTTATGAGGATGGTATGGTAGACACTAGACATGTCTTGTTTCGGTTAAGGTTCAATTGGAAACAACCTCTCTGGTATCGCAGCAAGGGAAAACCTCTATATGGCAGAAAACCTATTTGCGAGTTAGAGCGTCAGCTAAATGGAGGCACTGGCTAATTGTTACGATGATGATCATATAGTTGTTAGTTACCTTCCATCTGATGTCATTTCTTATTTTCTGATAATAATCTATTAGATAGGACTTCTGTACCAAGTGCTAGCGACATTAATATGCTTCTCTGTACAGGTGCCTTTTGAGACCACATTTGTCGAGAAGCATTCCATAACAGAGGGAATATTGGAACTCATATATCAGCAGAAAATAGAGAAACTAGTGATGGGTGCGGCAGCTAACCATAAATATCAGAGGTTTGGATACAAGATTTGTTGCTATTTTTGACATTATATTTTGTTGCTTTGGTTAAGAGTGGTTATTTGTAACTATTCATTTGCACATCATACTCTGACATTCCTTTTGCTGCCTTGATACTGAAGAGGAATGACAAAACTGATGTCCGAGAAGGCGACAAAAGTGCTTCAGTTTTCTCCTGATTTCTGTCATGTCTGGTTCATATGCAAGGGCCATCTAATCTATAAAAGGTATATGCAATGGTTCTTCCTCTCTAGAAACCGTAATCAGCCTTTTACCTATGGTTTCACCTCAATCCAAACATATTGTTTGTTTGGATATCCTTCGTTACTGGTTAGGACAAGTGCTGGCTGAACTCTGAAGTAGACCCGATTTGACCAATCCAAACCTTACTTGACCTGAACTTCAAATTTAAAAGAACAGCCTGAAGTAGACCCGGTTTGACCGGTCCAAACTACCCTTACCAAAAATGACTTGATCCAAAACGATCCCTAATTGATTCATTTGAAGCAAAAGGTTGATTAGTCACAGCCTAAATCAACCAGAAATAACCCAATTTTCCGAACTGTAACAACTGAACAAAAAACGACCCGAATCTCAAAAGACCGAACCTGTAACGACTACAGATGACACAGGAACCTGCCTGAATAACATGACTTCCAAGTCTACTTTAGACTTGTGAATAACATCATCGAAAATATTGGGCATTGACTTGAGTGTGAAGTTTACAATTTATTTTTGCTTGAGCGTAGAGAAGGTGTGGTGGAACAAGGTCTCGATACTGAAGAGATGCCATCAAACTCATCTGAGATTAATATTCAATCTGATTCTGGAACCCTTCTTAGTCGAGCACCACTGACCCACTGGGGACATTCTGTACAAAATGGTCATAAACATGGTCCTGCTAAACCTTGCCTATCATCAACGTTCAGTCATTCAGCGGCAGCGTCTGCTGAAATTCTCGTATCAAATTCTAAACCAGCTTCCTTTTTAACCGTTACATCATATGCTAAAGAATTCGTCACAGAACAACATGAGATCGAGTTTTCTGACGTACCACAGAGCCTTTACCAGCATCTAGGTTCATCATCTCCTTCTGTACGCCCTTAAATTCAGTTTATACTTATCAGTTACTCTGCACAGCATGGATTTTACCAGTTTGTCTAGCAAAGCTATAGTTTGATATGAAACTTCAATTCGGCTGCATATTGCTTGTTGAGTGTTAACATTGACACTCCTTCCAACCATGGTATAATAATGCAGTATTTGTTGATGATGTGGTGACGGACTATAATTCTAATTATCGTCTGTGATTTCAACAGCGTTTACCGAGTCGATCAAATTTTCAGTTCTTTTTACGTGATATTTAAGTTGATTTTACATTTTTACGTGTATAGACTATAGTCTACTTCCTTCTATTATGACAAATTTACACACCATTTGCAAACACCCATGTTTCCCTTTATATAAATTGATATTTCAATATACCCATTTTAGTCGTAGCTGAATATTAGAATTTTTTCTGGGGTGTTGTTTAGTGGGGAAAATAACCTAATGTCGGTCTAGAATACTGTTACATAACGGCCATTATGTAACATAATAAACCATTCTTATCCCATGCTTCCGACATGATACTGTGACACTTCATTTGGAGTTCAGAGCAAAAACATATACGAGTATTTTTTTCATAGAATATTTGCGTACAACAGTTTTATAATTGCCCGCTTCTGTTCTGACCCTCACAATCGAGTCTAAGTAACACGATAGCTTGAATAATTAACCTCTGAGTTGTGTGGTTGTTTACGTCTTTATTAGCAGGAAAGTAGTGTCACTGGTACTCTCAACGATCATCTTGAGCAAGACCTCTCAAAGGCTAAAAATTCTTGGTGTGAAGCTTACAGAAAATCAGTAAGTTCCTGGAATGCGGACAGACAAGCTATGGAGACTATTCGCAAGGTAAGTTTTGTAAAACATGTCTCACTTCTCCCAGACATTCTGTGTGTTTGTGTATGCTACACAAAGGTGAATAGTTTAGCGATTTTGTTTGACGTAATTTTCATTTTGGGCTATCCGGAAATACTTCTTTGTGACCTTAACATAGGGATAAGAATAGGAGTAAGGTTGCTTACATCCGACTATACCCGCCATTTAAGGAGCCCTTGATGCATTGGGGTAATGTTGGTGCTAGAGTGAATAGAATCAACCTTCCTAGTTGAGACGTTTACTTCATCTTTTTCTCTCTTCAACTCGCGAGGTTTTCAAAGCAATGTTAATATAGTCCTCTTTCTTTCTTTACTATTTTTTTAGGGAATTTGGCAGGCAAAACCAGTGGAAAGACTGTACATTGAAGAACTAAGACTCAAAATAGCTATGAAGGAAGAAGCTGCAAACATGAAAAGTGCTTTGACTGAAGTATCACTGGAACTCAATAAAGCATTGGATCACAAGATGACGCTTGAAAGCCAAGTTAAAAAATTCAATCTCAAGGTGATGGAGTCGGAGAAAAAACTGTTCTCTGAAATGTTATCGTCTCAGAAGTATAAAGATGAGCGCGACAAGTTGCAGATAGAAAGGGACGGTGCTCTCAGAGAAGCTGAAGAGCTGAGAAAACAAATTGCGCAACGACCTTTTGATTCCATTTTTTCTGAATTCTCTTACTTAGAGCTCCAGGAAGCCACTAATTACTTTGATCCATCCCTTAAAACAGGAGAGGGGGGCTATGGGAGCATGTACCGTGGTTTCCTTCATCATACTCAAGTGGCCATTAAATTACTGGCACCTAACAGCATGCAAAATCATCAAGAGTTTGACGAACAGGTAATTTTACGTATAATTCTGCATCTATTATTATTATGTAAGACCAATTTGATCGATAAAAGGCATTTCCGGAGTTTGCTGATGAGATATTTCTACTTGAACTTTTTGAGTTTTTATTTTCATGCGTTGCTTTGTATATAAACAAATAAATGGCCTTTTTTGTTTGGATGACGAGGGATCGCAGCCGCTACCTTTGGTGAGCATTGGGTAAACTCCCGAGTATACTTGATAGCCTGCAAACCACGTCTATAAATATTCCACATGATTGCTCTTGGGGAGGCTTGAACCTTGGGAATTTCACCTAAGTTTTAACCACTAGACTCCACCCTTGCGGGCAACACAAAAGGCCTTTTGCTTGGGTACTAATTACTAAGCACATATTCATAAAGTTTGGGTATGGCCTATGGGTAAGTTAATCATAAATGTACATGGAAATTATATGGGAATGGGATTATTTGGACTCTGATTAAACATGAGCTGCGGCATTTTATGTAGGTTAGCTATCTAAGCAAGTTGCGGCATCCAAACCTAGTCACTCTAATGGGTGCTTGTCGAGAGCCTTGGGCTCTAATTTACGAATACCTTCCGGGCGGAACCCTCGAGGACCGAATAATCCGTCACAACGTCCACTCTCCTGCAGTACCTTGGCAATTGAGAATCCGGATAGCCATGGACATCTGTTCTGCACTCATATTCCTTCATTCCTCCCAACCTAACAGCGTATCCAATGGCGGCTTGTCCCCCAAGAAACTACTCCTTGACGAAAACTTCACCTGCAAGATAACTGATTTTGGTCTAGCTGCAAATGACACCACATTAATGAACCTTGAGTCGGATGTACAAATTTTCGGGATTATGGTGTTGCATTTATTGACTGGAAAACAAGCAGACTTGGGGATATCTAACGAAGTGGAGTCTGCTGTGACGATAAATGCTCTTGATAGCATATTAGACCCTTCTGCTGGAGACTGGCCTTATGTTCAGGCTGAACAACTGGCACACATGGCTTTAAGGTGCTGTGACTCGAACAGAAATGACCGCCCTGACCTCGCATCTGATGCTTGGAGGGTTCTTGCACCCATGCGAGCTTCATGCTTAGGCTTATCACCATTGACTTCTCGTGATCAACCACCACATTATTTCACATGCCCCATTCTCCAAGTAAGTTTGTGAGTCTCGGCAAAAGAAAAAATGCAAACTATGAGAAAGTCCGCCGCCTAAATTGTCTAATGTCGAAACTTCAACATTTATGTACTGTTTACATGAATGTTGTGGTCAGACCTGTCAGATTCTACATATTGTGAATTTCAAGATGAGAATTTTGGTTTAAAATACAGTAAAAAAAATTATCTGTCATCACAATTTTTAGTTTTCAGATTTGAAATTCCTTTTTTTTACATTTATGTCAACATATCCTAGCCGTTATGTTATAGGTCAAGTCAGATGCGTAACAGTGTAAGCTTGTAAGGTAGTTTTTTTCCCGCAATGTATAGGATTTTGGTTTATCGGAGATCTCATACAACATGAACATTGCAGGAAATCATGGAGGATCCACACTTTGCTCCTGATGGGTTTACATATGAAGCAGAGGCTATCAGAGGCTGGCTCGAAAGCGGCCACAATACTTCACCTATGACTAATGTGCAGCTTGCGAATCATAACCTGATTCCAAATCGCGCTCTTCGTTCTGTGATTAAAGAATGGCTACAATCTACATCAACCAAGTGAATTTCCTAGTTCCACTGTTGTTTAGCTTTTGTTGGAAACTTTTTGAACATTGCAATTGTAATCACCTTACAGTTTTGAGGATGAATGAATCTTATTTTTAGTGTGGCCAATAAAATGAAAGGAAAAATATGCTATGAATACAATTCTACATACTGTACATAGGTCCAAAAATATGTTTTTTTACGGGTAAACAGGTTATTCAAGGCGCCAGATTTATTGTTAGATGAGTTTTCGATTCGGGTTAAAAATTGTACTAAATATATTCACCAACTAGCTGAGTTAGTATTTGCTCACACAAACAAAACAAAAAAATTCTTGTTGCATTCTTGTTTCCAAGTTTGTAAACAAAAAAAATTTGTTGCATTGTGTAATTAGTTCACAAGGCTATGGACTACGGTCTATACATGTTAGAGTCAAGACATGTGTAGTCAATCCTGGAAATTGTTTTATTATTATCTTCTTTTTTTAAAGCTACCCAGTTTAGTAAATGGGTCTATCAGTTATTTGGGAACGATTTTTTAAAATATTGCTTAAAATGCCGTTTTAAAAGTATTTGTCAAAATGGTGTCCTCGTTATATTTTAAGTTGTTAAATTTTCAATATTTTATCAAATGAAAACCTTCACAATATAGATAGTTAGAAAAATGAATAAATCACCCTAAAAATGGAAATGATTTAACAATTGACGGGCACAAAGGGTTGAGCAATAAAATCCGATACGAATTTTATATCCGAATTCGATCTGCTTTCCGAATTAAAAAAACCGAATATTTGGTTTCCATTTAAATTGGATATCCGATCCGGATTTTTCCGAATAAACTGGACCGGATATGGATTGGGAAATTTTAAAAACCGGATATCCGAATCTGATCCGAATTTTAAAAAACTTTAAAAAATACGGAAAAGCTAGGACAAAAAAGTCAAAAACTACTCTTTCTCTATTATTTTATAATTTTTAATGTATTTATTTGATGTATTTCTAGCCGAGATAATTTCTCATCTCGCTTGAGACGCCTCTCTAATCTAGATGTTCTCCACTCTCTCTTGTTGATTTTATAATTTCTTTCCACAAAATATTAGTTGATTTTCAGTCGAGATAATAACACTTCCTTGATGGATCATATTTTTTATTTGTTAAAGAAAAATGCTAAAGTAGAAACACTAAAAGTCATCATTCAAAATTTGAAATCGTTAATTTTTTTTTACAAACCGGATCTGATCCGAATTTTGAAAACTGGATATCCAGATATTCGGATACTAGAATATCGAGTATCCGGTTTATTCGGATCAGATATGGATAAAAAAATTCAAGATATATAAAACCGATTATCCGATCCGGATCGAATATCCGGTTTTGCTCAACCCTATACAGAGGGAGCATGCGATATTCAATTTCTCGTTATATTTTGAGAAGTTGTTAAATTTTCAATATTTTATCAAATTTATGAAACTTTTACTTGCTCCAACTAAAATCTAAAGTGTTAAATTTTGCGATTAGATAAAGTAAAGGGATGTTCTATGGTCATGACTCATGAGACCATAAATGATAAGCCTGACCTGACCCAAATCAAACCCAACTCAACAAGATCCAAAAATGTTGTTACCCAAAATCGACCCAACTATGACCACTACCTAGTCCTAACCGATTAAGGTTGACCCAAAAACGAGCACAACACAGCCCTAAATGACCCGATAAATGCTTTGACTCTGTCCGGCCCAATCCGACCCGGTATTGACCCAAAAGTTGACATATCCGAACAATAAACTGACCTTAACTCAAAATATAAATCCGACATAAACGAAAAGTTAAGGCAATAAAGACTAAACTGAACCAGATCAACGAATTTTACAAAATATTTGAAACTAAATAGCCTTATAACTTCGCTAAGCATTGACCATAGCACAACTTAAACTAACAAAATAACGACAAAAATCAGCCGGATAATTAATTGTTAAGCCAAACCAAGCAAAACCCGACCCATATCCGACGAATTATCATAATTACCCACTCGTTAATGAATTGATGATCGACCCAAAAACGAGAATGATAAAGACCTGACCCGACAATGACTCGACGCAAACCTGACCTGACAGACCTGTCTAGTGACACGACTCGGCCCAAACCTGGTCTGACAGACCTGTCTAGTGACACGACTCGACCCAAACCTAGTCTGACAGACCTGTCTAGTGATACGACTCGATAATGACCAGAACCTGACTCGACTGAACACGAGCTACAAATTGACCTGACTAACTTGACTCGTAAGTGACCTAAATCGACCGTGACCCGACCCGACCTGACCTGACCCGACCCAAACGACTCAATTGCAGTTATTACACTCTTTAAATGAGACTAGTGACAATTGCCAAATTAGTTCACTCTTCTTATGCCTCTGTTTACAGGTTAGTTTTTGTACACTGTTTTCCTGAATATTCTTCATCTTTGGATTGCATGTGTTTCTACTTTTGATGATGAAGTTCAACCGCCATTATTCAATTCATTCATACTCCAATTTGAATCATCTTCATTGACTTGGTTCATCTTTTAGTAAGAAGCAACCGACATCACGATGTGTATTACAAGCATTCAATTAGTTGAATTAGTAACACATATTTACATCAATCTTACTGTTTTCTACTTTTGTTGCTTCTTCACTATTAAAAATTACCTTTGAAATTTCTTTGTAATTTCTCACATTAGTTTACAAAGACTTCGTCTTTTGATTACAAAAACCCTAATTATATAAATGGGTTTTTATTTAAATCTTGAAATGTCTGCACTAGTGTGGTTAACTGGAAATTCTGGGCTAAAAAGAACATATTTTTGTTGGTTTTCTTGTTTAATCAATGGGTTCTGAAAAAATATATGTACCCATTGGAGAAGAGGTTGAAGAAAGAGAATCAACTTTAAGATGGGTTTCAAAAGGGTTTATGAAATGTACTATTTGTGTAATTCATGTTCTTGTGCCTGCTAAGGGGATTCCTTTACCAAGTAATTTAATTTCCTTAATTTTGGTTTTTTTTTTGGTGAATTATATGAACAATGTGTGGTGATTTTTACGAGGTGCCCATTTCGATTAACGGCAAATCTTGCTTGTGAGACTTCTCACAACCCTTTCCCGATGTGTGAGGTCTTTATTCTCGATTAAAAGGGGTTAAATATACTCGATTTTATCCAATTATTTCCCATAGAGCCAAAGATTAAGGGCTCGTTTGGAATGGAGGTAATTATTACTGGAGTAATAGAAGAAGCTAAAATAAGAAGAAATGGAAGGAAATTAGTGGTTTGTGGAGGGTGGAGAGAGAAGGTAAAGGAGGAATTATTACCTCCATATGGAGGTAATGCATTACTTGTGGGGTAGAGAACTTTTACTCCCTGTATAGAGGGACTATTACAATATAATTCCTCATTTCTATCTCCAACCTCCATTACTCTCCTCCATTTGCTAGTTCATTTACGCTCTATTTATCCCGTAATAATTACCTCCATTTCAAGCGAGCCCTAAGACTCGTTGGTTATGGAATTAAAGCAAAATGACGCACTAAAGTGGTTGAGCACTTCTTTGTATTGTGAAGTCGCAGTTTTTAACGCAATTTCCATCTTCCGGGTAAGGGCGTAAGGCTCTCTACGTCTGACCCCACTTACCCGCAATTTGCTGAAGTCACTGAGATGCTGGAAAATGTTGTTGTATTAAATCAGGAGGACGAAGTTAATATTCATGATATTTATTTTTGGATTTTAATTATGATCCGATGTACTTTGAATTTGGTTGTCTACACTTTGCCATATTACAGGTGGCAGGAAAGATGGACTTGGTCGAATGGCAGAATTAAGAAAGGCGCGACAAATTCTTGGTGATTGTACCAAAATATGTGCCTTACTTCAGGTATGCTTTCTTTTGGCTATTGTGAAAATGACATTAAAGTTGGATTTGTCATGAAATTCTAGGATGCTGAGTTCAAGATGACAATTATTTAATATGTTCTTGTAGGGTGTTATGTATGTTACATGATTGAGTTCATGATTACCATCACTCATTGTAACAATAATCATGACAGTCTTTCAATTCGGCTCTAGCTCCAAGCAAAGTAAATGATTGAGCTATATCTTGTAACGTTGTTCTTATATGATAGATTTCCTACTTCTTCTCTCCATTTTGAAGGAGCTAAATCTAAGGTGGGATGGGAATATGGGATGCCTTGTAATGTTGTTCTATATCATAGACTTGCTACTTCTTCATTCTGTTTCCGAAGGAGCTAAAACAAAGATGCACTGGCTTTTTAGCTTTCGGATATACTCCTTAATGGACTAAATCTAAAATGACGCTTAAGACCATCTGCACTTTTTATAGTTGATCAAGTAATAGGCGTTTGTCCCGTTTTGGTCAAGTGTTAAATGGAAACAACCTATCTGTTATTGCAGCAAGGGAAAACTATGTATGTCAGAAAAATCTTTTAGCTCGCTTGGATTCAAAGCCTGAACTAATTAGGGGCGTTGGCGAATCGTTATGATGATCATGTTTAGATAGAGTTATTAGCTAGCTTCCATATAGTGTCATGTCTATTTTTCGGATAAGTTATCATATTGGCATATGACTTGCGTACCAAGTTTTAATGTGCTCCTTTTCTACAGGTGCCATGTGAGACCAGATTTGTTGTGAATAATTCAATAAGAGAGGGAATATTAGAACTCATACATAAGCTGGGAATAGAGAAAGTAGTGATGGGTGGCGCAGCTAATCATAAATATCAGAGGTTTGCGTACGAGATTTGTAACTAATTTCCACATTATATTCAGTTGTTTATAACTATTCATTTGCATATCATACTGAATCTCCTTTTATTCCCTTGATACTGAAGGGGAATGACAAACTTGATGTCTGAGAAGGCAAAGTATGTGAGTCAATTTGCTCCTGATTTTTGTCGTATCTGGTTCATATGCAATGGCCATCTGATCTATAAAAGGTACTCCATATGCAACCATTCTTTTTTTTGGCCTTATTTACCGTTAAATCATGCAAACGGGCCCGGATCTCACCCAAATGGAGGATAGAGAGTCCACTTCATAAGCCCATGGAGGTTCTCTAAAACCAATTGTCAATAGAGGGAGTAGCCCCTTAACTTATAAAGTGATAAACACTCTCCTCTTTTATCAATGTGAGTCACTCACATGTGGGTATTTCTATGAGTTTCTTTATACTCCCCCCTCACATGTGAGGCCCATTTTTAATCAGATTGGGGGGGCAATCATGCCTCTCTTCCATCGAAGCAAGCCGTGTGATTTTCTAACGGTTGCAAATAAAGACTCAGTTTAATTCATCATAACCAAGATATTAACCGTGGTGTCACGGGTGGCATCATTTGGCTATGGATGACTCAGGTGACACACTCTTCTTATAGAGTTCAAACACTTTAGAATGTTGTAGATAAGTGTACTAGTTCCTAAAAGAGTCTAGATGAGTCGGGAATGTTCTAGTTGGGTCTAGAACATTCCAAAGAGTCAAAGAAGAGCCCATAAGTGTGTAGAGCATTCCGGAAGTGTGTAGAACATCCCGGATAGAGTTCGAAACACTCTAGAATGTTGTAGCTAAGTGTAGTAGTTCCTAAAAGAGTCTAGAGGAGTCAGAAATGTTCTAGTTGGGTATAGAACATTCCAAAGAGTCATAGAAGAGCCCAAAAGTGTGTAGAACATTCCGGAATATTGTAGAAGAGTCTAGAATGTTCTAGAAGGGTCTAGAACATTCATGTACATGGTAAATGTTTCTAGTAGTGTCTGGAACATTCATGATGTTTCTAGGACCAAGGCGTGACAAGTGGTATCTAAGCAGGTTCGCCTGCGAAGACCATACATTGCATAGATGTTGAGTGTTGAAGCAACTAGTGGGACCGTTAATGTTGGCAAAGGAGTCTACTACTTCTCGGCTTGCACACTTGGAGGAAGTTAGTGGTGCAGCACCAAGGGGGGCGCTTCAGGTGAGACGAGGAAGGACGTCTCAAACCGTGTCAAGATGTTCGAAAATGGGCTGATGGCCCTAGTCCGCCTTTCTTAAAGCGAATTGACGAGCTTGAAGAATAAATCGTGGTGTGTAGAGCTGTAGTGGCATGGCATAACAAACTGACGACCTTGAAGAACAAATCGTGGTGTGTAGAGCTGCAGTGGCGGGGTGGCGGGCGGGGAGTGCCACACTAAGGGAGGCATCAACTAGGATCAAGGTGCTACAGCCGCCGAAATTTAACGGGAGTAAGGACGCAAAGGAGATAGATAGTTTTCTATGGTGCGTCGAGCGTTACTTTGACGCTTTCCAAGTTGGAGACGATGTCACGAAGATCGCCACCGTAAGTATGCACCTTGTCGAGGATGCCATTTTATGTTGGAGACGTCGACAAGCCGAGGTGAAACAGGGACTGTGGCAAATCAGGACATGTGACGAGTTGCTTTGAAGAAGTTGGGGGCATTGCGACAAGGGGACCGTAAAGGAATATGTGAAGCATTTTTCATCAACCGTGTTAGAGGTGTCGAGTATGACAGAGAGATTGTTGCTCATATACTTCATAGACGGGTTACAACGTTGGGCGGAACAAGGGTGTAGAAGAGTCTAGAATGTTCTAGAAGGGTCTAGAAGGGTGTAGAAGGGTCTAGAACATTCATGTACATGGTAGAGGTTTCTAGTAGTGTCTGGGGGTTGTGATGTCGAGAGCAACACACACACAAACCATTGTATCATAGCCTTGTAATTCTCTTAGGCATTCAAGTGTAATATAAGTAACACTGTATCAAAGCCTTGGTATTTTGATCTATAAAAGGTAGCCAGATATGCAATGGTTCTTCCATTCTAGTGCCTTCTTGGCCTTCGATTTTGTTTGATTGAGCTGAATTTAGAATGTAGCCACGTAGGTTATGACTTATGTTACTGTTATTAGTTTGGCCTTATTTATGTTTGGTTTAGTGATTAGCAATAGTTTCATTGGAAGTTTCAACTCCATATAGTTACACCGCCAATTTGGTGGTTGAACAAAAATGGTAAACAAGGTGAGTGTATGTTAAACTAACCCAGAAAAGGGAGTGAAACAAGCTGAAAAGAAACATTTAGCAATGTTTGACGAATGGTTTCACCTCAATCTAAAACACATTGTTTGTTTGGATATTCTTCATTACTGGTTAAGTACTTAAGTGTTTACTGGTTAGGTAGTAGAAACATAAAACTTCATTGATATCAATGGCATACAAAATCTAAAACCAAGTAGCTATACATGGCTTACATAATTGATAACTACACTAATAAAATGAAGAGCTGTGTGGTTTCATGTAGTGGGATCTGTTGCGTAGGACTACTCCTGCAAACCCGACCTGACATTAACGTGAAAAGAACCTGAGTTAGACCCGTATTGGCCGATCTAAAAAGCTGGGAAATAATGACCTGATCTTAAATGATCCAAGATGATCCATAATTAATTAATTTGAAGCAAAAGCTTATTTACCTAGGACCTGACATAACCCTACTGTCGCGAACTGTAACCATTGACTAAAAAAATGACCTGAATCTGAACTGACCGGACCTGTAAGAACCACACATGAACCTGGAATCAATGACATGTTTTCCATGTCTAATTAAGACTTATGATGATCTCTATCGAAAATATTGAGCACTGACTTGATGTGAAGCTTCATTTTTTTTTTCTTTGCTTGAGCGTAGGGAAATTGTGTTGGAACAAAGTCCTGATACTGAAAAGATGCCATCCAACTCGTCTGAGATCGATATTCAATCTGAACCTGAAATCCTTCTTAGTGAAGCACCACTGGCCCGCTTTAAACATTCTGTACGCAGTCGTGGGAAAACTTCGCGATCATTGTCATCTGCTAAAACTCTCATATCAGATTCGAACTCAGCTTACACTTTACCCATTCCATCATCTGCCAATGAAGATTTCACTGAAGATGATATGCCTCAGAACCATAATCAGCATCTAGGTTCATCATTTCCTTCAGTACGTAGCTACATTCAGATTGATATCTATCAGTTACTCTGCACAGAAATGACTTTTACCATGAAACTTCACTCTGGCTTCATGTTGCATTTTGACCATGACCAACTTTCAACCATGGTACCAAAATGTGGTATTTGTTGCTGATGTGGTGACGGTCACTGAGTTTTTCTTTTTGACTGCCGCGTGTGGAACATAATGGGTTACAAGTGCTAAATACGTTAAATCTTCAACTCTTCCTAAATTATGAAATTTGAGTTGATTTTACCTGATTGTAGCACCTTGTCTCTTTTATGACTTCCTGTTTCAACAAATAGAAACACCATCTGTAAATGCATGTATTTGTTTTTAAATAACAGGTAGTATTTATTGAGTTACTTGGAAACACCCGTAAAGTAACAATGACATTTTGAAACATTGATTGGATTCTAAATCTCAGCGTTTTCTCTTTTGAGGAGTTATACAGTGGGAAATAACGTAAAGCCGACTTGGAATTCATTACATGATGGGTATTGCGTTACATACCAAGAACATTTTTGTATCATGCTTCCTACAGCATACTTCAACTTTATTTTATACCAAAACATAATTTTTCACAAAATAATCATGTACGGTAGTTTTTCATGGATCTGGTTCTGACCCTGACAGTAACATGCTAGCTGGAACAACTAACGTCTGAGTTGTGCAGTTGTTTATGGCTTGATTAGCAGGAAAGTAGTGTCAATGGTACTCACTACAATCAACTTGAGCAAGGCATCTCAGAGGCTGAAAGTTCTTGGTGTGAATGTCTTAGAGAATCAGCAAGTTTCTCAAATGCCGACAAACAAGCTATTGTAATGGAGGCCATTCACAAGGTAAGTTTATGGAACATGTCTCACTTCTTCCAAATATTCTGTGATTTTGTAGTAGGCCACAAAAAGAGTGAGAATAACTATTACGATTTTTGGTGCTCTTCCTAGCAAACCAACTCACTAAACTGGTTGCACTTTGCTTTATTTTAAAGTAGTAGTCATTCAATGCAATTTCGACCACCTCTTTTACCTTCTGTCGTACCCTGCCGTTTGTGTGAGCCCATGGCACTAGGATATTGTTGTTTTTTGAGTGAACTCTAATTATATTCTTTTCCCCTTCTTTTTTGTTATTCGATTTTCAGAGGATCTCAACAGTTTTAATATCTAATATCAAATGGTTTTTGTGCTTTTTCTTTCTAAACATTTCTTTGTATGGGAGAACTTGGCAGACAATACACGTCAAAAGCCCCTGTTATGAAGAACTGAGACACAGGAAAGTGATGAACGAAGAAGCTTCAAACAGAAAGAGAAGTACAATGGGAAATAATGTAGAGTCGGCCTGGAGTTCTGTTTCAGAACGGGTATTGTGTAACATAATGAGACCATTTTTTTTTTTATATTTGTTATCGCTCAATTTTGTTTCCACACAAACAATAATGCTTCCAATACAATATGTTGACTTTATTTTAGACCAAAAACATATTTTTTTGCAAAGTAGTCGCCTTCGACACTTTTACATGGACCTGCTTCTGACCCTTGCAACTGAATCTAAGTAACATGCCAGCTCGTTTAATTGACCTCTGAGTTGTGAAGTTGTTTATGGCTTGATTAGCAGGAAAGTAGTATCAATGGTACTCTCTACAATCAACCTGAGCAAGGCATCTCGGAGGCTGAAAGTTCTCGGTGTGAAGCTTACAGAGAATCAGCAAGTTCCTGGAATGCCCACAGACAAGCTATGGCCGCCATTCGCAAGGTAAGTTTATGAAGCATATCTCACTTCTCCCAAATATTCGTGAAAATAGTGTATCTGTTTTTTTAGAAAACTCGACCTAAAACTAGCTCTAAATTACGATGGAGCAAGGCAATCTGACTCGCTAAACTGCTGTGCTTCGTTTTATTGTGAAATAGTAGTCATTCGGTGCAATTCGCGACTCAATTTCATAATGAGTCATCTGGAAACCACTTGTTTGACCTCCTTCCGTACCCCACCTTTTGTGCGAGCCCTTGAGTAATGTTGTTTGAGTAAAATTTACCAGGACCTTTTCTCCCTTCTTTTTTTGCTCTTCGATTCTGCAGAAGCTCAACTTAATGTTAATAGCTAATAGATTTATGCCCTTTTTCTTTCTGAACTATGTTATCGTGGGGGAATTTGGCAGGCAAAACCAGTGAAAAGACCGTATTCTGAATCACTGAAACTTAAGAAAGCAATGAAGGAAGATGTCACAGAAGATGTCACAGAAGCTGCAAACACGAAGAGAATGTTCATTAAGGTATCACTGAAACTCACAGAAGCATTGGGTCACAAGATGTCACTTGAAAGCCAAGTTAAGAAACTTAATCTCAAGGTAAAGTTCTTGGAGAAGAAACTATTATCTGAAAAGGCGTCGCCTCACAAGTTTAAAAATGAGTGCAACAAGTTGCAGATAGGAAAAGATGGCGCTCACAGAGAAGCTCAAGAGTCGAGAAACCAACTGTCTCAAGGACCTTCAACTGATCCCACATTTATTGAATTCTCTTACCGTGACCTCCAGAAAGCAACTAACTACTTTGACCCATCACGTAGAATAGGAGTGGGAGGCTATGTGTACAAGGGTCTCCTTCACCATACCCAAGTAGCAATCAAATTACTGCCCCTGAACTGCGTGCGATATCAGCGAACATTCGATGAACAGGTAGTTTGATTTGGAATTCTTTATCTTCTTGTTAATGATATAGTGCATGATGAAAGGTTTTTCCGGAGTTTGACGATGAATATTACATTCATATTTTTGAGTTTTCATGGTTTGCTCTGTTTGTTAGACTATCTTGATGCTTCTAGGGATCTGAATTCAATGGCATAAAAATAGCTAATACTTATAAGGTCTATGATCATTTAGTATATAATAACAAACAATAATTTATATGGGCACAAATTGACGATTTTTTATGGGTAAAAACTGTAAATTTACAAGGAAATTTTTGATTGTGTGAGCTTACTGGATTACAGCAAAAAGAGTCACTAAACCTATTGCGCTTCTGTTTATTGTCACGTAGCAGTTCTTTGATGCAGTTTTCAACGCAATAATTATCTTGGGTCATTGGCAAACAAACTCTTTGTGTTGCAATGCATCTGACCCTGCCCCCCTCCCTCCCAACCCCATTCCGCGATTTGCGGGAGTCCTTGAGGCACGGAGGTAATGTTGTTGTTGTAAGCTTACTTCAGCTGGCTGCACTTATTTCCTTATGAAGTGACAATCATTTGACTATATCTTATTTTGGGTCATTCGAAAACATTCTTGTGTTGCATACTATGCATAGGGTAAGGACCGTAAGGTTGCGTACATTCTAGCCCCCCTTAGCCCGCTATTGTGGGCTTATTTAAGCTATGACTAGTCATCAGCCTCTACATTTTGCGTAGGTGGTTGTGGCTGTTGTTGCTATGGTCTTATTTGAACTCTGATTAATTATGAACCTTGACATTTTATGTAGGTCACTTGTCTAAGTAAGCTTCGGCATGCAAACCTAGTTACTCTCATGGGTGCCTGTAGAGAGCCGTGGGCTCTCGTTTACGAGTATCTTCCTGGTGGGACCCTTGAGGACCGGCCTTCATTGCCATGGCGAATGAGAATTCACATAGCCACGAGCATCTGTTCTGCACTCATATTTTTTCGTTCGGCCCAATTTAAAGGCATTTTCCGTGGTGACTTGTCGCCCAAGAAACTATACCTTGACGCAAACTTCACCTGCAAGATAACTGATTTTAGTCTACTCGCACATGATATGATATCAGTGAACGACCTTGAGGCAGATGTATATTCTTATGGGATTTTCTTGTTGTACTTATTGACTGGAAAACAAGAATCCGTAGGGATAGCTAAAGAAGTGGAGTATGCTTTAAAGATAGGTGCTCTTGATAGCATATTGGACCCTCTTGCTGGGGACTGGCCTTATGTTCAGGCTGAACAACTGGCACACATGGCTTTACGGTGCTGCGACTCGAACGTAAATGACCGCCCTGACCTTGCGTCTGATGTTTGGAGAGTTCTTGCACCTATGCAAGCTTCTTGCTCGAGCTTATCGTGATTTTTGCTGGCGTCTCGTGACCATCCCCACATTGTTTCACATGCCCCATTTTCCAGGTTAGTTTTTGATGTTACTTGTGTCAAAAGTTGTACTTATGCCACTACCTGCAATGAAGTGGGTTCGTATGAACTCACTATCAGACATATGTTAATTTATGACCGGCTGAATCAGCCGCAAGTATTTTCACCGGTCATAAAACTTGCATTTGTGGACCACTTTTTGTCTGTTTCAGTAGATTTTTTTATAGCGAAGTCTAGTTGCTAATTTCAGAGATCTGACTTAAAAAAGGCCTCAGTTTGCAGCTGAAATGGGTCGCAAAAACAAAACTTGGTCGTGACTTTGTGTCTGTCAACACTCAACAGACAGAAAATGTTTTATTGAAACCCGATGGGAGAATGTAGATCGGTTGTGAAAGCATTGTATCCGTTTAATAAAGCCAAAGTTTCATCATACTTTGATTTTGAATTATGATGGAATAAAACAAAATGATGAAATAAACTAACTAAACTGGACGCATTTATTATTATTGTGAAGTACTAATAGTCATTGCAATTCTCCACGCAATTTTCATGTTGGATTATTCGGAAACACCCTTTGTGTGTTGCGTTGCTAACATAGGGGCAGGGTTGCGTACATCCAATGCCCCTTACACACATTTTACGAGAGCCCTTAAGGCCACAGGTATTGTTGCTGTTTTTGAAAGTAAATGATCTTGGATGATCTTGGATGTGCCGATATAGATGTTAAGTAACACCCTTATTTGTCTACACTGAAATTACCGCACAAAAAATGGTATTGAACGATTTTACTTTAGAATGTGTTTGGTTGGGGGTGGGGTTTGTTCGGGGTCTTAAAGATTAGGAATAGTCTCGTGTTCCCTTTGTTGTGGTTTATTTAGTTACGTTTCCATTATCCTTACCCGTACCTTACGCGTGAGCACCTTAACCTTCCAAACTGATTCGCTACCTATTCCCAGATTTCCTATGCCCTTATCGTACTACCTACATCCCCACAATTCCAACCAGGTTATGAAGTGTAACCCCTTTGGTTTCCCCTTCTTCCCTTTCCTAATTCCTTTCTCTGCCCCATGTACAAATCAAACACCCCCTAAATGTTTAGGTCAAACCTGCGTGTCTTACGATAAAAACATTAATGTCAAAATTAGGAAGGTGATTTCAACCCAAAGGTTTGATCTTTCATTCTTCCAACATAAATTGTTGTATTAAGATTTAAAACCTCACGTTTTTCTCGAAGTTCTATATTTTTAACTCTAAACCTGTCAGGTTTGATCCTCATGTTATAGTAAGGGTTAAGGCAGTAGTTGAACATTTGCACTTCTGCAGGAAATAATGAAGGATCCACACTTTGCTGCTGATGGGTTTACATATGAAGCGGAGGCTATTAGAGGCTGGCTGGAAAGCGGCCACGACACTTCACCTATGACTAATATGAAACTTGCAAATCTTAATCTTACTCCTTATCGCGCTCTGCGGTCAGCAATTAAAGAATGGCAACAATTTATATCAACTGAGTAAATTTTAATGAAAGCTCATTTCGGTATTACCTATTTACCTGTCTATTAAATTCCTAGTTCCACTGTTGTATAGCCCGTGCTGCGACTTTTGAGTTTGTGCATTGTATTTACAACCACCTTACAGTTTGTGGCTGAATAATTATTGTGTTTATGCTTGGCAAATATTAGAATTTATAGGAATGTTACTATTATGCATACAATTATACATGCATTGTAAAAGAGGATGTTTTTACCCTTGTAAGGAGACATAAAGACAGTTCTGATGCTGTTGGGTTTTTACATCAACTGAGTAACTTCACTAGTTAATGTAGATGATTACGGTGTCTAAAAAGTGTATTGTGTATTAATTTATATGATTACTTGCTTCATCGGACTGTCGTGTCTAAATTTTGTTAAATTTAAAATTAAGTGCAGCTTTTGTTGCAAAATCTAATAGTACCCCTTTAACAAAAAGTGGCAGTTTATTGTTACAAGTGTCTTATTTGGCTGAGAAACTAAGGAAAACCCGAATCATAGTAAAAGGTACGACGATATCTCTCACTGTATAACCAGGTTGATAGAATTATTAATAATAAGGGAGCTTTTATCAATTTGTAACACATTACTGGTAAAGCTAATTTTTTTTATAGGAAACTAGAGCTAAATCTCTACGAGAAAATCAACATATGTCATGCTTTTGGAATTTGGATTAATGAGATAATGGGAGTCATTTAGAAAGAGTCAGACACAAAATCTCTTGTGTGAATTGATCAATTCTTCTGTACAAATTAAACAGTCACCTTATATTAGAATAAGTCATCTTTATTTATTTATTTATTTTGTAAAATAATTAATTTACTAATATGGTTATTTTGGAAATTCCTGTCTTTTAACAATAACTCGGTTATTGATTTCTGCATATTACATCCAGGAAACTATATGGAGGATGGTATTTTGTATGTTGCAGTTACTAAAGACGTTGAAGACATAAATTCTACTCTTAATTGGGTTTTGAAGAGATTTAAACAGGAAAAATGTGGTAGCATTTGTGTTTTATATGTTCTTGCTCCTTCCCAAACCATTACCCCATCAAGTAAAGTAATTCTTTATGTCTTGTTAATGTTATCATTTGATTGATCATGTTTATCATGGCTGTTTTTCTAAGGATTGTTGTCTTTATGTCATGTTAATGTTTTCATTTGAATGCCTGTTTTTCTAAGGATTGTTGTTGCCCTAATTTACTTACACAAATTCTCCTGTAAGGTCATTTTTACACAAGAGTTTATGTAAAACAGGTTTTTTTCGTAACCCCTTACTAATGGGATTATTTTTTGGTTGGTGGACTTGTTTTACTTGATATTAGGGTAAACGATTCTCAGAGGAGACCATTTGTTTCACTTATGGGTCAATTGGAAACATATTGTCCCTGTGGAGTCACCGGAATACGAATAGAATAAAAATGACTCGCTTATATGACTCCCTTTCTCTTAGTTGTAAGGTGAGAGTCACTTAATTATGATGGAATAGAGCAAACTAACTCGCTTATGTGAACCACCTTCTTTTTAATTGTAAAAGTAGCCATCATTTGAATAGTGCAAAATGGATCCCTGTACTGCTAACATAAGGGTAAGATTGCGTATATCAGACCTCTTGCCCTATAATTTGCGGGAGCTATATGAGGCGGTGGAGTGATATTGTTGGGACTTGGGAGTCAGTTTCAAGGCTTTTGGGGTGATGATAATGAATGAATGCACGGATCTTGGTGACCCAGAAGACGTTTTGTCATATTTTGATGAGAGTTTCATTTGATGATCAGTATTTTTTTTCCTGATTTGTAACTAGTTATAGACTTATAGGTTGTGATATCCACAGATGACTTTGAAGCACCAGTGCAGTCACTCATGGAACACAAAGTTGCATCATTTCAAGAGCGAGAAAAGGAAGAGATTGCTGTGATCCTAGATGATTGTGGCCAAATATGCAAAACGTACAAGGTAGAATTTATCTTTTTCAGTAATGCTCACATATTGAACTAGAATTTGAATTTTGCTCTGCGAAATGTCCTGTTTAGTTCATTACTCGTCTTTTGGTCAGCTATGTTAACTGTACTTGACTTAAAGTATCTTAGTTCTGAAGCAGGTATTCCATGTCCCGGACTCTTCCAAATTATAACTAGTTTTCTAGATTTAGGCCTAATATTAATTATTAACTGTCCATACTATATCGAGTGTCAAATGTCCGACAATGTACGTGAAGAAAAGTGCTGTGTCTGAGAGTATAGGTACTAATATTTTCTTAAGTTTAGAGGCTTTAGGAGGTCTTTCTGCCTAACTAGTTACTCTTTGATGTTATATTACTTTCCTTATTTACCAGTTAGTGTTAGTATGATGGTGCTACATGCTTGACCAACCTATTATGTATTAATCCTATGTTAAATGTAGAATATTGAGGGATCTAGGTTTGGAAATTACATATTGTGATATAAGCTCGATAATCTCGTATAGAGGTTCATAGCCGGAATTATTTTGAACATGATGTTATGTATGTCCCCGCACCAAAATCTTTCTAGCTTTGCCTATGCCACTGATCTGAGTTGGGTCTACTTGTGAGATGGTTAATACAAATCTCAATGCGAATTAATTTTGATTGTGGAAATGACTTGCATCACTTATTTTCCCAGGTTCCATTTCAAACCATCCAAGTACAGAGCGAGCTGATAACAGATGGAATTCTAGGGACGGTAGTTAATCTGAGGATAGAGAAACCAGTGATGGGTGTGGCAGCTACGAGTTCATACTCGAGGTATTCATATATACTTCCGCAAGTTTTATGTTTTGGGTCCATATACTAGGTTATGATCATTATGATTACCAAATTACAAATTACTGAGTTCCAGGCACTTGGCTTAGAATGAAAAGAATTTGCACAACAACGAACTTGAGTGTGTGTGTATATATACAGTGGCGGACGCACGCTTTTGGTATCGAGGGGCACAATTTTTTTTTTTACGATAAACTATCTCCCATCAAAACTTGTTAAATTTTTGGGGTTTTCTATGGTGTACCCTCCAATTTTTAACTTTTCTACTGTGTACCCCTACTTTTTCCACATTATACCATGTACCCTTAAACTTCATTAATCAGTCTTAAGACTCTTAACCGTGACATTTTGTTTCTAACCCGTCAATCTACCCTTAATTCCGTCAGTTTTGTGTTTACTTGGCAATTCACATCCCCTTACTATTATCGACTCATCATACAATTACTTCCCTCCAATTTCCTTACCACCCTTATTATGTTTTGAATAGCAGCATCAAACTTTACATAGTTGCTCTTTATTTTCCTTAATCTTTTGGGTTAAGTAGACCTATGTGTAAAACTAAGTTTGTATATTGCTGTTGGCACAGGCAAACTGTAATGTACTTTGCAAATTTCAGACAACATTAAAAGCTTCCAACTTTATTGCTCTACATAGTATCTCAATTACATCTTCACAACAACAAGTAGCACAATTACAAATAACATGAGAGCATGCAATTTCATTAAAAGTTTAGTGCACCTAGATAATTCATACAGATCCTTCTTCGTACTTCTAATTTCATCAATAACTCCAAATAAAGATGAAAAACAATCATCTTCATCGATATTCTCCTCTCCTCTTTAATCTAGGTGTTATGATATAATCTTAAGACAGCCACATAACAAGCACATTCCATTCTTGACATTTGAAATACGCCTTTCTTGGATTACTAATCTACCCATTAATTTTGAGACCACATTCCTTCCGCGTCTATTGCAAGCTTCAATTTGGTTATTTAACATCCATGAAGGAGAGTATTATATAATGGTAGGAATGAAGAAATATAGAAAGAAAGAAGGAAAAAAATTATAGAAAGTCGAAAGAAGAGACATGAAAAGAAAGGAAGGATGTGAGGAAAATAAATACAAAGAAAAAAGGGGAAACTTTTGGAGGGATTAATTTAAGAAGGTGGAGGGAAAATGGAGGGAAGTAATTGTATGATGAGTTAGCAATAGTAAGGGGATGTAAATTGCCTAGTAAGCACAAAACTGACGGAGTTAGGACTAACTAATGAAGTTCAAGGGTACATGGTATAATGTGGAAAAAGTAGGGGTACACAGTAGAAAAGTTAAAAACTGAAGGGTACACCATAGAAAAACCTTACATTTTTTGATTTTTTTACTCATTAAATAATATTGTATAGAGTAAAAAGAAATCGAAAATGATTACTCCTCAACAATTTCTGTAAATAATATTGTACAGATACGATGTAGTAGTATCTCAGTTGGACAAATGATGAACTTTATTTTTGTAACTTCTGCCCTTATAACATAGGGAATGCGCTTGGCAACAGACTGAAAAAACAGAAAGGTTTTGTAAATTTTCATTACCATGTGCATCAGTTGGTGGTTCATCTTCACAGTCTCCGAGCATTCATCATGGCTTTTTACCTTCTGGTGCAATGGTAGGCAATCAGATTAGCTCTTCTTTCTGTGTTAATTTTCAAAAATGTTACTCTGTGGTTATCTAGAATTGAAACAAAATTGAGTATTTGAATCATTGAAAAGGTTGGCAAGATGGTAGATATCTTCTGTTGATATTAACTTGTAGAATGAGGAAAAATTCTTAGGAGGAACTTCATTATTTACCAAGCTATGGGCCTGGGAAGGTTATGATAACCCCAGTGCCTCGCATGGCAGGGAAAGGGGGGTTGAGTGCATACAGCCTTACCTTTGTATACTATAAACACGATTGTTTTCGGGTGACTTATAATGAAAATTGCGTCTAGGATTGCGTCAAGTGTCTGTTAAGTCAATTAAAAAGAAGAGCTCAAAAATGATTGTTCCGGCAAGTCAACGCCGGAATGTTGACCAAATTGGTCGGAATTCAGCATTTGGTAGTGTGTGACAAATTTGTATAAACTAAGGTAATTAAAAGCAAAAAAATAATGTTACGTAGTGTTTTTGAAGTTGAGGTAAATGTTAGGTAGTTTTTGACAAAAAACCCTATTCTAATTTATTTATTTTTTGGCATATTAATGATAAAAGTAAAAAACTTTTCAAAATTTAACCTCAAAAAGTTGGGTTAAGTGGATTTGATGGGAAGGAATTTTTGAATTGATATTGGTTGATTCATGTGCCGTCTTCATCTTTCATTAAAGGAGTACAACTTTTCGTCGATGTTTTTACAGCCGTAAATACTCAGTAGTGCAGGTGCAAGCAGCTGACAAAAGACCTAATTCAGATAGAGGCAAACCTTAGACACACAAAAATTCGTCTAGATGATGCTTTAGATGAGCTTGACAATGCATCCACTCAGCTCACATTATTTGTAAGCCAGGCTAAAAAATGGTACCTTAAGGCGAACGAAATGGAAGATAAATTGGTATGTTTAGAGAATTCGCAGAATATGTACAAGAAGCTTTCTAAGAGACTGCAAAAGAAACTCCATCGTCTTGCCAAACAACAACAGAGTTTTGACTTTCATATGTTACCCTGTGAGTATTCGTTGTTAGATCTTGAAAAGGCTACTAACTACTTTGATCGATCTTTGAGAGTTGGGAAAGGAGGCTATGGAAAGATATACAGAGGTTTCCTAAACCATACTGATGTTGCAATAAAGATGCTTCGTACTAGTAGCGTGCAAGGTCCTTTGGAGTTTAAAAATGAGGTAAACAAAGTTCACTGAACTAGTTTCTTTTTTTGTCATTGTGATTCTGCTGTTTCGTAATTATTTATCTAAGGCGCTGGATATAACGTAATGTGACTCTTTGTTTGGGCAAAAATTGGTTAAGACAGTTCAAATTCCTAGGATAGGACAGGGAGCTTTTTTGAACTTCCATTTTCAGAACTCATCCAACAGCATAAAAATTCATATTGTCCGTTTACAAGAGTCAGTATTCACATTGAATAGAGTTGCAATTGTGTCATTTGGAAGGTGTTTGTCCGGATCAGTTAGTGATCTATATGAATCACTAATCTTTCTTTCATGGAGATTAACATTATAATGAGATTCCAAATTTAGAAAACCCAAAAAAAAGTGTTAGGGCAATAACCGCATCAGGTTATACATTTACCCAAGGGTTTACTATTTGAGGCCTTTAAACGGGAAGGCATAGTGATAAAACTTGCTAATTACCTACCGCGGTAAGAACCCAAACTGTACCCGACAGGACTAGTCTTGATTGATAACCTAATCCAAACCTGCCTCAACCCGAGGGGGTATGAAGTTGTGAAAATCTGAGCCCGGTATGACATGATCCATCTTGTCCCAACCTAACACCGTCCGAGTGACGCAATAGCCAAGTCCGTTTAGGGCTCGTAGCTTCACCAATGTGTTTTCAAGTTTGGAGCAATAATTCCATGTTTAAGCTATCATTATCTCAATTTAAGTTATATGTTAAATTTCAGGTTTAGGCTATCTAATTGGTCAATATTAAACTTATTCACTCTCAGGTTGGTCGTTATAGGATTATAGGCCATCTAAGTGGGATAATATTGTGTTAGATTAAGACAAATCAGGTAATATTGGTTGTCAGTTCCTCGGATCGTTCTGATTCAGCGGTTTTTAGGATGCTATTGGGTCCACTATCTTGGATCAATTCAGCTTTTGTCAGTTGTCTTTATACTTCTCATGTTTCTTCATGAGTTAGAAGCAATTCAAACAACAAATGTGTAATTGTTGCTTACCAGTTACCACTACTTGCTTGGTGTTCCTTTAGGTTGATATTTTAAGCAAGCTGCGCCATCCTAACATAGTAACTCTTCTCGGTATCTGCACCAAATCAGGGGGTCTCATTTATGAGTACCTGCCTAACGGAAGCCTCAAGGACCGACTCAAATGCAAGGACAGCACTCCCCCATTACCATGGCAAACAAGAATTCAAATAGCCATAGAGTTATGCTCAGCACTTAACTTTCTCCATTCCAGAAAGCCTAAAAGCATTATACATGGTGATATAACCCCTAAAAACGTGCTTCTTGATGGCGACTTTGTCAGTAAGCTCAGTGGATTTGGTTACTGCCGTGATATTTCAAATAACGAGGTTAATTTCCAGATGGCACGTAAGACTGATGTATACTCTTTCGGAGTTATACTGCTATGCCTGTTAACTGCTAAATCTCCATCCGGAATTGTGAAGAAGGTGCATTCTACTTTGGAGAATGATGATCTTTATAACATATTGGATCATTCTGCTGGTCAATGGCCGCTTGACAGAGCCACACAACTGGCTCAAATGGCTTTGAGGTGCTGTCATGCGTTTCCAGATGAACGTCCTGACCTTGCTTCAGAGGTGTGGATGGTATTCAAGCCTCGTCATGATCCTTCCCGAAGTCTATCCACTCCCCTTCGTCGCCTTCGACTCAGTGAAGACCAAATACCATCCTATTTTATCTGTCCAATCCTTCAGGTTTGTCTGGACCACATTATTTCAACATTCATCCTTATGTTAAAATCTGATCACGTTACTCTCTGGCCAAACGGCTCGCTTGTAGTATCGCAAGGATAATTATTTCAGTAAGGGTCATGTCAGTTTAGATTTTAGGTTAGGCCGAATCGATTCCTTTCAGGTTTGTGTATGATTTGGGTGTGGTATTTTACTTTGATCGGGTCATACCGTGTACTGGTTGGGTGATTACATGGTTAGATTATTGGGTCTGAGTTGAGTCATTTCAGATCATGTCTATCCATTTATTTGTGACTTGTTATGTATATGAACTTTGGTGTACCTTTGAATTAATCAATTAAGCCCTCTGGTCATTTCCAATCAGCAGTTCGCCCGTCATTTCTAGGTCTTGGGAGTTCATGTCAAATTAATTTGCACCAGGTTAGTATCGTGTCCATCAAAGTTTGGGCTGGCTATGGCCTGTGCGTCCAATCGGATTTGAGATCATTTTCCAATTATCATGTTCGAGTCTAATTTATATCTTGGATCAGTTTAGTTGGGTAAGTTCAATATGGTCTCTTTATGCGAGTTGTGACCGATTTTGTTTGAAAAGTAATCAGTGTCGTTTTAACCCAAGCTAATAAGACTCTCTTAGTCTCCTATAACGAGGTTTTTATGACCATGTAAATATTTGAGGCTGGCTTGTTTGTACTTGCAGGAAATAATGCAGGACCCACATTTTGCAGCTGATGGCTTCACATATGAAGGAAACGCGATCAAAGCCTGGTTTGACGGTGGCCATGATACTTCACCCATGACTAATCTAAGACTTACAAACTGTCATCTTACTCCAAACCGTGCGCTACATTCTGCAATTAGAGAGTGGCAACAAAAACACCGATGTGTGTAGCTCTTCTCATCGCTTATCCTCTTCAGTTGATCTTATAACTGTTCTTGTTTGTCTATTCCAAGTTCTTTTGTTGCTGTTTATTTTGTGTCCTGACTCCTGAGCCCCGACAACATCTCTCTAGACCATTGTATTAAACGTGTCTTAATACCACATAGTGATTGGTGTGTAAAGGTTCTAAGGCTGCTACATCTACATCGACCCGTCGAGTTGGTATGGTCAGTATCTATGGCAAATAAGGACCGATCAGTGTTTCTGATCTGATGGCTAGAATTGATCCGACGTAACTATTATCATGCTTTATAATTTGTGTAGCAAAAGTTTTGTACAGTATATAATAGATGGGAGTTTATTTTCTAAGGTGATGACAATTTGTAAATGATAAATAGTTGAAAGGATTTCTTGATAATTATTGTAATGGGTTTGCTAAGAATTAATATTCGTTGTAAATCTTGTAATGACTTGTCTTGATTTATTGTTTTATACAACTATTTAAGGGAGATGATAACGCCACAATCAATATCACTAACGCTACTCAAAATAGTAAGATACTTTATATGTAGGCATGTAGCTTGTATTTGAGTGGCGTTAACAAAAACTATAACAAAAACTATAATGACATTATCACGCCCCTTATTTAAGTCCTTGGCACATATGATTGCCAACTCTTAAGTAAATTATTTCAATTCTTTATTACAGAAAAACATTGCTAATTATTTTCGACATGAACTTGAGGGTTCTTGTTAGTGGAATTTTTTTTAGAAATTGTAGGTTTTAGGTTTTTTCTGATTATTATTTTATTTCATGATTTAAATGTGACGTACATGTCTTATACAATTATGCGAGAAGAGAACGAGTCTTGCTACCATTGTTATTAGAATTATGATTCAATATTACGATTTAAAAACGTTTGATCGATCTCATATCTTACGATTCTATGCAGGTTGTAGAATCTTACGATCCTATTTGTTTAAAAATTTCTATAGGTAGGATATTAATACGATCCTACGAACCGGTTTTATCGTACAAGAATAAATATATTTTGATACAATTTCATTGTAAAATCCTATGCGTAAGTTGTAGAAACAAGTTCATACAATGACGCTAAAATTATTAAATATCAATGTAATTAAATGAAATGGAACGAGTTAGTCCAAAGAGAGAGGATGAGATTATTTGTGGAGTTATCCACTAACATCAATAAGTCTTGCTACGATGTTTTGATGATAAAAATAGTTATCCATATCTTAAGTGTAAAAAACCTCCTATAACTATAAATATATGTTGGTGAAAATTGAAACATTGGTATTATATGTTCAATATATAAGAGAAAATATAGTTATATAGGATATAGTTTGATTCATCGTCATGAATCTTATAAGCTTATCAAATTTGTATAATTTTTATAATGTATAACTAGAGATATTCACGTTTTGCAACGCGCAGAAGTGTGATAAAGTCAATATTATCTTTGGAATGAATGTGAGAGAGTTTTTAAAAAGAAACGGTACTCAAACAAAACTCAATCTCGGGTTCGGATTCGTAAAATATCATCTGCACCGTTACCGAGCCTTGATTTCAAGAGCTCATGTTTAGGCTCGGACTCGATATTTACAATATGAGCCGAACGCGATCACATGTGAGCTCGATTTTGGTTATACCCCTATCTAGAGGCCCCAAATTATCAGGAACCTCCCACATTTATAAGGCATCCCAACTGAAGAGTGTGATAGTATTTGTGAGAGGTAAAATCCAATCAATGCGGATGCTTATAAATAACGGAATTACTTTTTCACATGCGGATTTTACTCTTTCACATACACTTTTTCATAATGTTTCTATCTCATACCCCTCTCCTAAGCATAATCCCTCTTTTTCTTGAAGATAATCAAATTAATTGATACGGAGTATATACATCTAGCTTAAAACCGAATTTAAAAATTTGAACAATGAATTATAATTCTACGATTAGTTGAGTAATTTTGTTTTTTAACAATTATTAATACATCTTTTTTGAAATTATTAGATCTATGCTTAAAAATTACTGTTTATTAGAGTTTGACTGTGTGCAAGATTACAACAAATTGATTTAATTAAAATTTAGTTGGTAATTGGTGTTGCCATAGTCTTTTAATCCACCAATTGTCTCTTAAAGTCAAACTATATACCTACTACAATACAATGCTGAGAGAAATACTTACTCCTCTGTAACCATAGGAGATGTACCATTGATAATTGTCGTACTTGCTTTTTTGCTGTGTTGTTGTTATTGTTGTTTTGTTTTTATTTTTTTCTGTTTAAAATATTATTTAATTATTGCGGAAATGGGAGAGGCTGACTACAAGCCGGAGGTAGACCGGAGCGATGTCGCCTGCGACGGGACTTATCGGAGCAGTTCTGGGGTAGGGTTAGTGATGAAGGTAGGTGAGAGAAGAGAGAAAAAATCAATTGGATAAAGATAGGAAAAATGAAAAGGGTATAATTGTAAAAGACGTATGTGAAAGAGTAAAATTCGTATGTGAAAAAGCACGTCCCACATGCCCGTGCGATGCACGGGTTTTTGAATTGTAATTCCTTCTATTTTTTGTATTTTCTTTTGTTTTATTAATTTGTATTATCCTTGTGTTTACTTTGGATTATAAGTGTAACCTTATTTATTCTAGATGATACATGACAATTCTTATCTTGTTTTTTTATTGTTAATCTGCTTTTCTAAGGGCCGTTGTATATTTATAATTTATACAATAGAGCTATGATATATTTTTCGTAACGTCTTTGAATAAATTATCCATTGAGAAGTATCTTTTCTATTCTAGTCCATTTCATGACCATATTATCTCGTTTCTCACTCCTGTGATAAATGTAACACCCGGAAATGTACCCTATTTTTCTAGTAGAAATATTTTACGAAATCTTTTCAGTAATTTTATGTTTTAATTAAGATTTTTATGTTTCGAGTCGAATTTAGAATTTCCGAGTTCGTATTTGGAATTTCCGCGAGATTCCATGAGAATCTCGTCTTAAGGCGAGTTTGACTTTTCTTGACTTTTGAGTCGAGTTTGACTTTTCTTGACTTTTGAGTCGAGTTTGACTTTTCTTGAATTTTAAGTCGTCTTTGACTTTTCTTGAATTTTAAGTCGTCATTGACTTTTCTTGAATTTTGAGTCGAGTTTGACTTTCTTGACTTTGGAAACCGTCTTTGACTTTTTCCTTCATAACTCACACTACTCCCTCCCTTAACCTAAAATTTCATTCAACACAAATCAAACATAACTTTTCTTCCTCTTTAAGAAAGCTCAACTTTTGCCTCCCTCTTTGATTTTCGATCTTGGAATCACCGTATCTCATTCGTTCTTTGACGGAATTCACGTAAGTTCGTCTTATTCTTCCCCTCTTAGCTTCCTCTATCCGTATTGGTAATAAAATTACCGTCGTTCTCGCTTTTTAAATTATCCGTCTTTCTCAAGATGAATTTTATTCATCTTTTATTACCTATTTGTAGGTGGAGACTACTAGGAAGGATTAGTAATCGATTAAAGACGCGTAAAGGTAACGGTGAAGGGTTACTCGGTATCATTTACGTGTTTTGCATGCTTTATATGTTAGAAATCGTATTTAGAATACGATTAGAAGCTTAGGAATCATGTTATGATTTATGATTGTTGTTATTTGATGATTGTTGATGATGAATATTGATTGTTGATAGTTATTAGAAATGAATTATGAGACTTGGAAATGATAGGATTGATTTTTGTTAAAGGCTCACGGGTGAATTGGTC
>JAIUZE010014007.1:0-46255 GCA_022085475.1 Heliosperma pusillum
TACTTTGTATTTCCTTATATGTACGTTAAAGGTGATATGGCTGGGAGAACCCGGAGTTACTCCCCACTGATTGTGGCGTTCATGTTTTTCATGAATGAACAGGTTGCTTGCATGGATGGCTTTTTGCTTGACTATTTTGGGTTCGGGTGTGAGCTAGCGGGCGTTGTCCCTGGAAGTTTCACCTCTAGACGATTTTAGCTAGTTTTGCTAAAACACTTGTTCTTTGCTAACATTTTAAGAGACCCCGTCTCTTTGTTGTATTTCCGTTAGTTAGTTTGTAATATTTGACACTTCATCGTTTTATTTAACTTGCATGTATAAAAGTTTTTAAAACTACCTATTTCCGCAATATAATTCACATGCTTGTTTGTTTTATATTTCCGCATTCGCGAGGGTTGTCACATGGACTCACGGACTCAAATATTTAGGTTGACTCACCGGATATATATATATATATATATATATATATATATATATAGAATTGGGATCCGATGAGAACCACTAAGATAATGAGAACCGTGAGAACTCTGCCTTACAAAATTTATTATTAAAAAATAAGGACCTTTTTGGGTTCGACATAGAATTTTATGACTAGATAACATACATCTTGGTCGAAAAAATATAAGTTACTAACGGAAATTGAGGTGAAATACGATTTATTAATTTTCATGCACCTAGTAGTCAGTTTCATGCATCTAACAATTTTCATGCACCTGGTGCTCATTTTAATGCAACTAGAGCCCGTTATTTTCTTGCACCTAGTAACTGTTTTCATGCATGTAGCAATTTTCGTGCACCTAGTGCTCGCTTACACGCATTTAGAGTAATTTTAGTGTACAAATTGAATTTATGTACATTAAGTACATATTTTTTTTTATTATAATTAATAAATTTTGTTTAGTTACTGCAAGTATTTTGCTTGAATAAACTAAACTAATTGTAAATGATCCAACAAAACTTCCGAAACAAGATTTGGTGGAGATTTAGTGAGGGTTCTCACGGTTCTCATTATGTTAGTGGTTCTCACCGAATCCTGACCCTATATATATATATATATATATATATATATATATATATATATATATATATATATATATATATATATATATCGTAAGAAAAATAATTAGTGAGGTTAATGTGTTTCAAAAATTAATAAGACGGAATGGATTTTAAATGAGAATAAATTCCAACGCTTACAAATTAATTTGTAAAAGAATTAAATTGTAAATTATCTTTTAGGAAAATAGCGGTTGTTACAGTCTAGACGCCGTCAATTAATGGATTTAGAAGCCACTTTATACTAATGATTCGACATGTTCTCTTTAGGCTAATACGTCATAAAAATGATTGGCCTCTTAAGAGGATATATTAGTTATTCCTAATGCATTTTACTTATGTCTCATTTAACATACTTGGACAGTTTTAATCTTAAGACAGATACTTCCGTCTTAAATGAGATTCTGTATCATAAAAATTTGTCGAATAGTTAAACTATTTTAGCTGTTTATTTAGGTAGTGTATATAAATAAATTATGTATACAAATTTTTTTATACACAACATTATTTATAGCGTGTCTTATATTTGTTTACAATTTATGAAGGGTATAATATTATCGTTTACTTATTAGAATTTATATGATATGTTACAGGTTTGACAATTCAAGCTTTTCGCTAGATCATTCTAAACGTGTACAGGCAAAAATTTTTCGTTTTTTTTGTTTCACTAATTATTAGATAATTATACCGTTTCTCATTCATCATATCTTGTTTATATTTGCTTTGATGCGAATTTTGAGAACCTCGCATGTCTGTAACTTTTAAGAATACTTTATATGTGTGTGTACGCTCTTGCTGTGTTACGTATGTGTGAAATATACAAATAGCCCCTAAAAAGAGATGTAGAACTACCGAAATAATAAAAGAAAGTGGAAACTCAAATTTGGATAAGCAAGACGACAAATTGGACTACAACAACTACTTAGCAAGCTGACCCGAATGCATCATTTAAGCTAATTGCAAAAAGAGATTTATGATTCAAATCTTACATAAATATGAGTTTAATTTAAAACTGTCAGCAAAAGGTGATAAAATTTTATTACTTTATACGGAGTATTAAAAATTTATTTCGAAAGATAATTAACTTTAAAAGGAGATAATTAACAAAATATAGAAATTTATGTAAAATGTTATTAACGTTTTCATAATAACAAATTTTAAATAATATACACATGCAATTTATCTGGGGTTGATGACTTGTAAAATTAAAATGAATAGGGCTCTCTTCCCTTCTATTGTAAATTTGTAATGGTCTTGCCCCTCTTTTAAGACCAAAAAATGTTAAAGCATGTCTTACTGAAAACAGGCACTATCCGTCGCAACTTGAAAATGAATTCTGTCTCTCACAATATGCAAATGAGAGGGCAATTGGGTGGATCATTTATCCTCCACTTGTCCTGCCACTTGTTTATTTTGAGAAGGTACCCATAGTGTCCGTTTTACTTAGAATTTGTGAAAAAGTTAAATCAATTAGATTGATGATAGTCCCAAAATAAAACTATTTTAAAATTTAGAATATCAAAAACTAAATCATTCATTTTCGTGGATTCATCTATTAGCGCTAAATTGACATGTTACGTCAAACCCTAATTATGCATTTGACTTGATTTTAATCGCCAATTTTTGTATTTGTGGCTTCGATTATTAGGGTTTCTGATAATTTATGGTGATGGAGCAGGGAGGTACTCGAGCTCAGTCATTTGGACAGACGGAGATTAATTGGGACAAGTAAGTATTCCATTGAAAATTCAATCTAATATTTGTTTTGTTTTCCGAAATTCAGGACTAAATTTGGGCATTATACGCTTTGATTATCTTTGTTTTATTTGACTTTATCATGTTGCAACAATTTGAGCGTGTTATAGCAATTAGCATTTGTGCAATGATTTTTTTTTTGTGATGAATAGTATCGATTCATGCTCAAGTAGATAGCTGGATTTGTGATGAATTATGTTCATTCAAAAGTAGAATGGGTAGCAATTTATCGTCCGGGAGTTAAATGGATCACTGTTGAATAATTTCGATAGTCAAATGGAGGAAAATGGCGGGTTATCAGTGTGCTTATCATGGAAGGTGTAGGCAGTATCGAGTTTTAGTTTTTCCTGTAACTTCATCAAATCACTAATTTTGTCAAGACATGGTGATTAATCCTGTTAGCGAACTTTGTGAGCGTGGTACTGTGTCTTCATTTATCAGTGATTTTATTTTGTAGAATTCAAATATATTCCCAAGTGTTTATTGTTTGTCATTCCATGATTTCTAGAATTTAGCTACACCACCTGCTGAAATATTTTGGTTAGTTCTGATGCTTCTTGTACCAAATATGAAATGTTTCATCGTTTTTGATTGTATACATTCAGCTGTTTCACTTCGTGATATACGAGCCAACTTGTAAAAGGATTGGTAATTGTATTCATTCCATTTGCTTTCCCTTGGAACTGGCTGTTATGATGGTTGCCGTAGATTACTGATTACTCTGAGTATCATAACTGTTCAGTATTTTAAAACTAAAAGCATATGTTGACCTATAGTATTCATAATTGTACTCATTCCATTTGTATCCGCTCCCTTCTTCTGAGATAACCTCAAAATTTATATTTTCAAACTTGCTTGCAGGCTTGACAAGACTAAATTCTATGTTGTGGGAGCTGGGCTATTTACAGGGATAACAGTGGCCCTTTATCCAGTTTCTGTTGTGAAGACCAGGCTACAGGTCGCATCTAAGGATATTGCTGAGAGAACTGCATATTCAGCTGTTAGAAGCATACTGAAAGCTGATGGAATACCGGGTTTGTACAGAGGGTTTGGCACTGTCATTACTGGTGCAGTTCCGTCCAGAATTATATTCCTTACTGCTTTGGAGACTACAAAGGTTGCAGCTTACCGGATTGTTGAACCTCTTAATTTCTCTGAACCATCAAAGGCAGCCATAGCAAATGGGATCGCTGGAATGGTGGGCTCGCTTTGTGCTCAGACCGTGTTTGTTCCAGTTGATGTGGTATGTACTTGATTTATAGTTTTATACATATACTAATTTATAGCACAAATAACAATGCTAGGATAAGCTCTTGTGGATGAAGATGATGGGTTATGGACTATGTACTCTGAGTCTCTGACCCTTTGATCGAGTGTTATGTCTGACACGTCAACAACAACCATCACCCTACCTTACCCTTGACTTTTTTTTCCCATTATAATCAAGAACCAAAGAGTAATGAGTATTGGTTGCATTGGAGATGGAAACGGTCAACGGCGTGTCTTGGCTGTGGTTTTAGAAATGGCCTTGACATGGCACTCAGCATGAATTTTCTGTGACAATGGGAAAGGTTAGATATAATTTTTGAAATTTGTAGGGTAATAATCAGCCAAAAACCAGGGTTTGAATGAGATGTTTACTGGATTGTATAGGGTGCTGGCTGGATTTTAGTTATTTGAAACACCAGCTTCTAGTCAATTTCACCTAAAAAATCTCGACTTCCTCACTGAGAAATTAATTACCCTTTTTCAGTTCCTTATGCTTCTACCAAGTAAAATTTTTCACTCATTCCTCATAAAACAATCCAACCCACTATTTCTTCATCTTCTTCCTCGCACCCCCCATGGGTAAAAGCCAAAAAAAGACCATGGATCTTCATCTTCCATCGGCTTTCCTGCAAGATGCTCATCTCCCAATTTTTTTTTTCAAATGGCTCTAATTTCCAGTGCTACATATTCTTAGTTTTCCAATAGTACTCCAACGGAACAGTCTGCCGGTCTCATAATGCAAGTTAATGAATTCGGCAGAAATGAAGTTGTAAGTGTTCGAGTTAGGTCTGAATCAGCCTTCCCCTTATTTGTTGTGTCCGAGTAACTATGGTTATGGATGATAGATTGATAGGTTGTGAGGAAATTGGAATGGCGATGAAAAAATGCGGAAGATAAGAGGATGTCAAACTAGAGAGTGAGTGATGTTTGTTTCATCAGCTTTGGGGCTTTTTTGAAAGTGGGAGAGAAGAGGTAGCGAGACAACAACTTGAGTATTTTATCTCCCCCTCCTAATTTAGACAAACTTAACTACTACTTCTTCAAAGAGAGCAGGATTGGGTCATAGTTTTTTTTTTTTTTTTTTTTTTTTTTTTTTTTTTTTTTTTTTTTTTTTTTTTTTGCGTATAATATAAAGGAACGAGAGAGGAGGGCATGAATATAGGAACGTTGTTGTAGGAGTGCTTTTTGTTTGAATTGATGTTTGTGTCAAAGGTGAGGTGGAGGAGGTAGCAGTATCATGGCTAAAAAAGGTCTTACCAGCTATTCATCGCTGAATCTCTTTTGTGCTTGTTTGGACTTTGGATTGCTGTGTGGGAGCAGAGGTGAGGCTGAGGAGCGAGAAATGATGAAAGATAATAGGACGTTAGGATAACAAATTAACAGGATCGTGGTTAAAGATGCTCTTAGCAACGAGCTTTAATTGGTTTGTCTCTTAAAGGTGATTGTGTCTAGCTGGCCCTATGTGGTCGTGGGGCCTGTACTATTGCGAGTTGTCTTACAACAGTTGCATCTATTTTTTGTTTCTTTTTGCTCCAGCTTATGTTGTATAAAATGGACCCTTATTGTGAACAGGTGGCTTTCTAGTCAATTTTTACAAACTGAGGTTTTTTTTGGGCTGTAACCATTGTTTAGGTTAGTCAGAAGTTGATGGTACAAGGATATTCAGGCTATGCAACCTACAATGGTGGCATTGATGTTGTTCGTAAAGTTGTAAAGTCAAACGGAATTCGAGGACTATACAGGGGGTTAGGTCTGTCAGTGATGACTTATTCCCCCTCCAGTGCTGTGTGGTGGGCGAGCTATGGTTCTAGTCAACGTTTATTTTTGAGGTAGAGCTTTATCATTTAACTACTTTTGGTTTAAAATTTGAAACTTGGCCTGGCGGTGAATCACTCAATCCTGCTTGGTAGTAGTTGCATACCACTACACCCTAGGATACTCGCTTACAATCTCACATTTGATTGCTTAAAATCGCATAAGTGTGTGCACCAGATAAAGATAGGAAAATTTTAGGTATGTTGCAAAGACAGGTTGAACATAATCTGAGCTCCTTGTGTAAAAATTTGTGGCGATTACCATTAAGATCTCTTCTTAGCCCCTAGGCTTACTGAAGTAGTTCACGTTGATTTTTCCTGCGGTCCTGCCTCGCTACTCAAGTAGAGCTTCTTTGTCTTTGTTGTTTCAAGGCAAATGTGCCCCCACCCAACCCCAACCCAAAATGGAATATAGTCTTGTTGATTTAGATTAAAATGCGCCTTACTTTGGTTACTCATTTTTTGTATAACTTGGATTAATGTGTTTGCAGTCTTTTAGGCTATGGGAATGGGTACGAGGAGGCTCCAAGCCTTAGAGAGATTGTATGTATTCAAGCTGCTGGAGGTATCGTTGCCGGAGCCACTGCATCTTGCATCACAACTCCTTTAGATACCATTAAGACCCGCTTACAGGTTCAGGTCAGTCTTGCTGTTCTGCTTCTCTTTATTACATAATTACATTGTTATGTTGTCCTGTTAGATGCATCAGTTGACTTCAGATGCATGCAACATATAGTATTTTGTAGTTTCCAAATAACGTAGGAAGCTAGGAGTCATTTGTGTTTTTTGCCGAGCAGTAAATATGTATGATGGAGGGACACCAAGGGTCACACTCACACCTAATCTTGCAAGAAGGCAAAAAATCAGTGGTGTTAGTCGAAAGGCATAACAAATACATTATGTCCTTCAGTCCTTGACATAATTGGCAAAAAGGTCTTTAGGGTCAAGTTCGTTTCTGCTTGCATATGTTTAGCTATGTTCATTGAAGTGACATTTATGGTGGAGTTTTTTCATGTTATACTCTTGGTTTTATTCAGGATTCAAAGAAAATTTATGTCATGTGAATTTCGGGCGACACTACATACATAAGTAGCCATGTAAATATTGACTTCTTATGCCCTCTGGCTGAATTAACACCTTTTACCAACTTTTACAATGTTTCAAAAATTTTAACTGCACATTTTGCGAGAGTATTCCCGTTGATACCTTCCTTCTAACGAGTTTGAGCTATTTTAAAATCTTGGTCATACCTTTGGTATAGCAATTTTGGTTTGAAAGTTGATGGAAGATCATGTCAGAAACAGTTTGTACTTTTGTATCCAAGGCCATGTTTTTTTGTGTTGTTTTGGCGGACTCAAACCTCAATTGATTTGGATGTTAATTCGTGTTAGCCGACCCCAATCGTTGTTGTTGTTGGCGGTGGTCCAAGCCGGTTTGCTGTCTAGCGATTATGATGCATATTTTATCCGCAATAGACAGCAAGGCGTTGTTGTTGTCTACAGTAAAAGTAGAGTCTAAGACTTCTGACTCTGTTGGAACTCACAAAAGGGAAGAATTGTATTTTAAGCACAAAGGAGCAGAATTTGCATTGACTATCCTATTGAATTTTGGAATTTGTTCAAACTTGTTCACTAAACTGCCGCCTGCTTGTGGCTCTTTTGCTGTGAACTATCATTCATTCATCAAAATTTTAACGCAATTTACATTGTGGGTCATATCAGAAACAACCTTTCTTTGTTGTCAACTGGCTGTGTACATAAGACTCCCCTCAAGGCCTCAACCCATTATTTGCGGGAGCCTTTGAAGCAGTGGCGTTATGTTGTGGTTTGTGGAGGATTACTTATTTTCTTGTTACACACACTTGTTTTCTTGTTTTTATTGGGTTGATAAGTTGACTTTGCTCACTGTTGAAAGGAGCCACTAGGATAGCCGCTTTGTAACAAACACAGAAATTCCCCTACCACAACGGCACAACCTCTACTGGGCTAATGCTTTAATTAGGGGAAAGGAGAGAGAAACAGTTAACCTAATTCAAGCTTTCTAGAAACAAAGGATGTAACCCTCTAATCTCATCTTAACTACCTGTTTGTCTCAAAGGAGAATTTTATGTCGTCTGGATAACTTAGGCTGTGCACTCCAATTATTCCCAGATCCTTGTGGTAAAGCTATATACTCCCTCCTAGTCACTCATTTTTTCCCCTTTCCCTTTTACACAAAAATTAAGGAAATGAATTTGGACCACACAAAACACACTACCCCACATAGAAATGAATTTAGACCACACAAAACACACAATCTCACATCCAAAAAGGAAAAGAGGGAAGAAAACCCGACTTACCCAATAAGGGAAGAAATGCCCGACTAGAAGGGAGTACTATTTAAGTACTCTCTCCTGCTTGGCTGCTTGCCACTTATTAGCCTCGTACAAGGTGACAATATATTTTTGGCCATGTAGGTACTTTGTTGATCTAACGACCCCTTTTGTGTTTCATTGACGGAATTTGAAAGCTTGGAGGGATTTACAATGGTACAAAATCCGCACCCAAACCCTTTCAATCCGACATCCCTTAGAAGAGCCAAAAAGGGAGGAGCTTGATAAAAGTATAAATAAAAATTTGGCATATTATGTGAAGCATTTTGTATGATATTTTATGATTTTTAAACCTTATATTAGGAAGATCTTTCTGTTTCATTGTAAATCATTCTAAATATACTCCCTTCGTCCCGGTCAATAGTTTACACTTTCCTGATTTGTGTTTTTTAGTCAATACTTTACGTTTCTGTTTTGGGTATGTTTTACTCTCTACTTTGTCTTTTAATAATATTATAAGCAATCCCTTATCTTTGTACCTCGGTCTTTCTGTATAAAGGATATGTAAACATTTCATTGATACCGAGGGAGTATCAAATTCGTAGACATAAATTACTTTGAAGACATGTCTTTCCTCCTCTATTCTCGCTTTAGGACAAGGATCCCATGTTCAAATTTCCGAGTCATGATATGTCTGACACCTGCTTCAAACATGTCTTTGGTCCTCTATCCTCACTTTGGGACAAGGATCCCATGTCTAAATCTACGAGTCATGCTAAGTTTCACGCAGGTGTCAAACACCCATGCCCGATAGGCTACAACTATACCTGTCAACATCCATTTTGGCCAAATGCCATGATATACATATCTTCTCTTTTCATAGGAAACTTCTATTTGATGAGCAAAAAAGCTTGGAAAATAAATTTTATATAGGTTTGCAAGGACAAAACTCATGCGTAAATACTGTTGACTAAATTGGCTGGATATTAGAATTTTGGTAAATTTAGGTCACAGAATATACCGATACTAATCGAAGAGTAAAGCATCCATTGAAAGCTGTCCAGTTAAAAGAGAACAGGGTATAATATACTGAGCTCTGCTCCAGCAGGAATGCAGGGAACCTGACCAGACCCGAATTTTTATTGGTCATTAGCTCGTTGTTTTATGGTCATTAGCTCGTTGTTTTATGGTCATTGCTCATTTTAAAGGTCATTACATTCAACCTCTCCTTATCTTGCAATTTGCGGTTTGATCCAGTGGGTAAACATAGAATGCTTTAGAACCCAGATCCCTTTCCTTGCTATCCCACAAAAACTCTCCGAACCTATCCCATATTAGCTAGACCCGTATTTGACCCAACTGATATTTCGACGTGACCAGCGTAACTAAAACTCTATTTGTCACGCTCTGTTTCACAGCCTCACAGGTGTCTTACCTTCTTGGAGTCATGGTCTTTGATATTTAACTCGTGTTGTAGGTAACAGGACCAGATAAGCGACAGAATGCCACTCAAATCATTAGAAAATTGCTTGCTGATGAAGGTTGGAAGGGTCTATACAGAGGGCTGGGTCCACGATTTTTTAGCATGTCTGCGTGGGGAACCTCTATGATATTGGGCTACGAATACCTGAGTAAGCACGGGCTTCTCTGACTAAAATTTATTCTCTTGTCAATAATAATTTATAGCTGAGTAACTGTTGAAATCTGGTATTCTGTTTGTAGAGCGATTGTGTGTCAAGGAGTAGGATAACTCAACACGGTAACAAGTGCGTGTCTCCGCTTTATTTAAACAAGGATGACGACGGTACATCAAGAATGATCTATATACACATTGCCTTATGAATCAATGAAGTTTTACTCACTCTCCGGTGATTTTCCATTTATTTTTGTCATTTGTTGTGTATTTAGTTGTTGGTTGTCCTTTAAAAACCATAGGAACTCTAATTCATGTGACTGGTAAAATTATTGAATGTTTGAAGTTGCTTACTTAGCCCCCTTAGCTAAGGGAGAATTTCCATGAAATTAGCGTTACTACATACAACCAAACGATCGTGATTATATTAATTCTTCATTGGCGAAGAAAAATATTGTTTGGTACTTAGTCTAAGGCTGTCAATTCACATCGAATGTTTGGGTGGATTAATGATTTGTAAGCACTTGACTATAAATAAAACGTTTTGTAAGGAGTATAATTTTTTTGGTTTTTTTAAATCCTAGTCAAGTGGATTTTGTTGTACGGTATCTATATCTATATAGTAAAATTATACTCTTCCTCCCGTCCGTCTTACTTAAGACGGACACTATCCGTCATAAGCTTATAGTGCCCCTCTCACATTATGTAAGCGGGAGGGCATGTTGGGGGATCTATTTACCCTACACTTGCCTCCCCTCTTGCACATTGTGAGAGGGGCACTATCAGTTTTCAGCTTGTGAGGGATAATGCCTATCTTCAATGAGAATTCGGGTACTCTTTATCCGAGTCATTAGTTATTTATTCTTTTTTGCACAAAAGGCTAAGAAAATGACAAAAAGAGAAGAAAAAAAATGATAAAATATAGAGTTCTCTCGCTTGCTCATTTGTTCAAACTTACCAAATACAGTAGACAACAACTTATTGATTCACCCAAAAAATAATAATTAACAATTAAACGGGGCACACAAGGATTATAAAAGAATAACTACCCCATAAACTTGACACATGCCTTATGCACAATGACCATCAAATAAGCTTTTTCCGCCTAACAAACCTGCTAGGAAACATTTCAACCCATTTTCATTTTATACTCCTGGCAGGCATATATGGACCCAATGAACCTTTATAATATCATCGGAATTACTTTTTCACATATGAACTTTACTTTTTCACATACACTTTTTCATTAAATTTCCATATCTTACCCTTTTCCTAAACATAATACATTTTCTTTCCTAAACATAATCAAATTGACTCTTATATACATCTAACTACATCTAATTGAATCTTATAAACTTGAGCAATGGATTATAATTTTCCAATTAATGAAGAAATTTTATATTTAGCAACTATTAATTCGTTTTTTTTAATTATTAGGTTTATATTTAACATTTATTCATTATTAGGGTTTATGGGGGTGGTTAGGGTGGTCAACGATAGTCGCTCGATAGGACCGTGGTGGTCGGCTGCGTTCAGTGGTGGTGGTAGTAGTGAGAGGGGGAGAGCGGAGCAGGGTGGTGGTGGTTGAGATGGTTGTGCGAATGGCGGTGTTCGTAGCACAGAGGTACAACCGTGGTGGTCGGGTTGTCGGCGTCGCATTGCTGTGGGCTAGGGTTGCCGGCGTTGGGTTGCCATGTGGGCTGGGGTGGTCGCCTGAGACATGGACTGGTAGGTGAACGGAGGTCGCCTACTCCGTTAGGTTGCATGGGTGGTTTTTTTCTTTTTTTTTTTTTAATTAATGAAATTAGCTGTAACATTAAGTTGTTTTATTTATTCTTAATTAAATTTTATTTTTTCATTAGCTAACTATAATAACTTATTTTTTATTTATTCGAAATTGTATGTCGGCGGTGAGTCGGATGGCCGTGAACGAAATTAGGAATTATTATGGGAGATGAGTGAAGGGAGGAAAAAAATTATTTGGGGGAGTGAATAAAAAATGACAAGGGTAATATCGTAAAAGTCGTATGTGAGAGTAAAATCCGTATGTGAAAAAGCACATGGTCTCTCTTCAAATGGGCTATTTTTAGTATTTATCAATTTGGAAAACAAGTTAGCATTAACTATAACAATACCTGAACTATAATGGTTACATTTAACAATAAAAATGGATGCAAAACCCCGTCTTAAGGTTCAGACCAAAAAAGTGTCTCCGGCGCATCTCCGACGTATCTCTGGCGTGTCTTCGGCGTTTCTCCGGCCCTACTTACGCCTAAAGCCAAATTAGCAAAGTAATCTACCCACACTTTTATTTGTTTAGTGATTAGTGAAATGTTTTGTGCTTTGATGATGTTATTTTAGTTTGAGTAAGTTTCATTATATTGTTTCTGTGCTTAGATTTAGTTGAATTAGATTAGTTTATGCATTCCTATAAAACTCCCAAAATTTGAACCCCTGTGTTAGTTAATTTGTTACATTAGCTATTAGTCCATTTCTTTTAGGTTATAATTATTTTCCAAACTGTTGTTTTATACAAGTACTTGACTAGTTTAGACCCCGTGCAACACAATAAATGCAAGATATACAAAATTTATTACTTTTTGTTAATTATTTTATATAATAGTGCTATCTCAGTAATTGTTCACATGTCTCGTTTTTGTATTTTGCTTTTAGGAAAAGAAAATTTCAAATTGAAAACCAATAAGAGAATTGAGTAATGTGCTGAAATATATTGAAAGAAAAAATTTTCTTACGACAAAGCTAATGATTTTATAACTAAATCCTCTTTTTTTATTGGTCACTGACTCACTGGTGAGCCAAAGTCGTATGCTCCCAAAGATAAATAATTTAGCCCTATTACCTTAGACTATATAGTAGAGATAAGCCGGGTGTCGAATCCGCAAGAAAGGCGATGTAATTAATGGGTAAAAATATAGATTACAAGTAATAAGAGAAGGGGGGTTTATATTGATTGATTGACCTATGACTAATAAAAATAAATAAGTAAAGATATTGCATTTAATGCTCATAGTTAATTAAGAGTAAGAGTGCATCTGTCTAGGGTTTTCTCCTAGGGTTTCGTCTATTTTTTCTTATTTTTCGTCGAAGTGTCTTAGTTTTTCCTCTCCTTCGAGGCTCCTCACGGTCTTTTTCGTGAGCCGTGTGTTCTCTTGTAGTTTCTGTTTTTGTGTTCTTTGTTTTTCCGTGCAGGGCTAGTCGATGAGCAACGCGCGGGGCCAAACGCGGAACGGGAAACAGCCACAAGGGTGTGATGATGGGAGGGGGGCAAGAAGAGGCGTTCAAATGGGAGTATGAGGGACATGAGGGGATGTACATACACAAAATTATCCTAGTTGGCAAGATATGGGCATCGAGAGCGATTAACGTTAAAGCGGCTATTGATACAATGATGAAACTGTGGAATCCAGGAAAGCCTATCCTAGGGAACGTCATCGACAGAAAGGAGAAAGTTTTCGTCTTCAAATTCGAATCGGAACGTGATAAAGGTAGGGTTTTTGAAGGACAACCGTGGCACTTTGACAAATTCGTGTGGTGTTTCAATGAACCAAACAATAATGGTAAGCTCACTGATGTGCCCCTATTTCATTTCCCTATTTGGTCGAGAGTCTATGATCTACCAGTTGCGGATCGACAAAGTAAGGCAAATATAATGAAAATTGGGGAGACGTTGGAGATATTCATTGACACTGAAGTGGGGCCAAATACTGAAGTAGATAGGGCTATTCGACTTTGAGTTTTACATGACATTCTGATAAGTGAATATTTGTATGATTTTAACACCCAATTTAGCTCGGTTTTGTTTATCATTTGTGCTTTGTTAAGCCATTTTATGAGCTAATATCGTCTTCTAGGCGAATTCCTATGTTCTAACCCGTTTTGTAGGGAAAGTGACGTTTCTACGCCCTTTTTCTATATTCCCGAGCATTTGCCTAGAACCCGACGATTTGAAGAAGCAAGCTTGACCAAGTCAAAGGCATTTCAAGAAGGTTCACTAATTCAAAAAAAGAAGAAACAAAGACGGTTTCGCAGTTGTCAGAAGATCGATCAGTTAGGCGAAGAAATCAACATTTTACCTCAAACCCTATCAACAAACCCGACTCAAGAGGTCAATGAGGATAATGAAAGTCAAGTCATAGGCCAAGGGAGATGAAACGACAGTCAATAGACCAAGATCACTACATACCCGATCGGGTAAGTGGTGTACCCGATCGGGTATCCTTGCTGATCCGAGCTTTTGCTTCGACTTCCTTTATTTTGTCCTATATATTCAATGCATGACCCCTTCCCCACGAAACCCTACTGCTATAAAAGGATGCCTTATCAAGGATAAAAATCACAAGAAAAAGGAAAACTAAACCGTGCTCCCCGACAACGGCGCCAAAATTTGATCGGGCCTGTCGCAAGCCCTGGTCAAGCTCAAAATGCTGCCATCAAGATGCTTGAAACTCAAATGGCCCAATTGGCTGCCTCTAATACCCAAAGGAAACAAGGCCAACTCCCACCTCATGGTGAAAAAACAAGGGACACCGTTAATGCTATCACCCTTAGGAGTGGTACCACTTATAAGGAACCTCAGCAACCCAACGAAACAATAGTTGAGCCAACACCAGTAGAGAGCCAAAAAGATTCTCAACCATCCACCTCTAAGGAAGCGGAAAACAAAGAAAAGAAGGATGAACCTGTGAAGGAACCTATCAAAATCCAAGTTCCATTTCCCCAACGCTTGAGGAGAAATCATAAGGAAACCACGTTTAGCAAATTCATGGAAGTAGTCAAAAACCTCCAGGTAACGGTTCCCTTCACTGAGTTAATCACTCAAATCCCTTCTTACACAAAATTCATGAAGGATATCTTAACTAAGAAGAGGACTTTAGACGATGTTGAAATCATAGCATTCACAGCCGAGTGCAGTGCTTTGTTGCAAAATAAGTCCCCTCCTAAGTTAAAGGATCCCGGTAGTTTCTCTATACCTTGCACTATAGGCACCTACACAATCGATAAAGCTCTATGCGATCTAGGTGCCAGTGTAAGCGTCATGCCCTATTTCATTTGTGAAAAGTTGAATATGGGAATTCTCAAATGCACCAGTATCACTCTGCAAATGGCAGACCGTTCTTTAAAACAACCTATGGGAATTTTAGAAGATGTGCCTGTCAAAGTAGGAAAGTTTTTCATTCCCGTCGATTTCATCGTGCTAGATATGGCTGAAGATTCTCAAATCCCTATTATTTTAGGAAGGCCATTTTTACACACTGCCGGAGCAGTAATCTATGTTAAGAATGGAAAACTGACACTAGAAGTAGGTGATGATAAAGTCACCTATAACTTGAACAGTGCGATGAAAAGCCCCATGCTAGAGGAGCCTTGCTGTTTTATTGATATTGTCGACTCCATTGTTGATGAGTCTCTGTATCCATTAATAATCGAGGATCCTTTAGAGGCAATCTTGTTGTTTGAGGATATCTCTGAGAATGACAATTTCGAGATCAGTGAGCTGGAAAAGGATCTGACCGGAGAAGAAATACCGTCAGAAGAAATTAAAGAGTTCATAAGCTTGATTGATACTCCTGCCAAGGCAGAAGTACAAAAACCTGAACTAAAACCTCTTCCCTCGAATCTAAAATATGCTTTTTTAGATGAATCTGAGTATTGCCCAGTCATAGTGAGTGCTCTCCTGGATAAAAATCAGTTAACCTCACTATTGACTGTCTTGAAAAAGCATAGAAAGGCAATAGGTTACAAACTCGAAGATTTAATAGGCATAAGCCCAGACTTCTGCATGCATAGAATCAATTTAGAAGAAGGCCAAAAACCTTGTGTTCAAGGTCAACGCCGTCTTAATCCCAACATGCAGAAAGTAGTTAAAACTGAAGTTATGAAATTGCTAGATGCTGGCATAATCTATGCAATCTCTGACTCTAAATGGGTTAGTCATGTTCAAGTTGTTCCCAAGAAAGGAGGATTGTGACGGGATGGCGTATGTGTATTGACTACAAAAAGCTGAATCAATCAACTAGGAAAGATCACTATCCTCTACCCTTCATTGACCAAATGCTAGAGAGGTTAGCTTGTCACAAGTATTTCTGTTATCTAGATGGTTACTCAGGATTTTTCCAAATCCCTATCCACCCTGAGGACCAAGAGAAAACAACCTTCACCTGTCCCTATGGTACTTTCGCTTATCGCAGAATGCCATTTGGCTTGTGTAATGCACCTGCCACTTTCCAGCGTTGCATGACCAGTATCTTCTCAGATTTTGTTGAATCTATCATGGAAGTATTTATGGACGACTTTAGCGTCTATGGCATTTCCTTCGATAATTGTTTGATAAATCTATCCAGAGTTCTAAAACACTGTGAAGAAGTCGACCTTGTTCTCAACTGGGAAAAGTGTCACTTCATGGTGAACGAAGGTGTAGTTTTAGGTCACATCGTTTCAGAAAGAGGTATAGAAGTGGATCGAGCTAAGATCCAAGTTATTGAACAGCTGCCACGACCTGGTAATATAAAAGGAATCAGGAGTTTCCTTGGCCACGCCGGTTTCTACCGATGATTATAAAAGATTTTTCAAAGATAGCCAAGCCCCTGACTGATCTCCTTTTCAAGGATGCACCTTTCAATTTCACAAGGGAATACCTTGAGGCATTCAAAAAAATCAAACGTGCTTTGATCACCGCACCTATAATCAAGTCGCATGATTGGAATCTGCCCTTTGAACTGATGTGCGATGCGAGTGATTATGCCGTAGGAGTTGTTTTAGGGCAAAGAAAGGAAAAGTTTCTTAATGCGATTTACTATGCTAGTAAAACCCTAGATCATGCCCAAATCAACTATGCCACCACTGAGAAAGAACTTCTCGCCAATGTGACAATGCCTTAGACAAATTTCGCTCGTACCTGATAGGATCAAAAGTTATTGTCTACACTGACCATGCTGCCTTGAAATATCTGCTTTCAAAGAAAGAGGCAAAACTTAGACTTATTCGATGGATCTTACTCCTTCAAGAGTTTGATTTAGAGATCCGGGATAAGAAAGGAGCAGAGAATGTAGTCGCTGACCACCTCTCAAGGATAAGAGTAACTGAAATAGGATTACCAACGCCAATTAATGATTCGTTCGCTGATGATTCATTAATGGCAATTGCGGACTCTTCTCCTTGGTATGCTGATATTGCCAACTTCCTTGTCAGTCGCCAGCTACCCTCCGACCTTTCTTATAACCAAAGAAAGAGATTTTTGCATGATGTAAAATCCTTTGTTTGGGATGACCCCTATCTTTTCAAGCAGTGCTCAGATGGTCTGTACAGACGTTGTATCCCCCAGTGGGAAGTAAAAGGAGTTTTAGAAGGATGCCACTCATCTGCTTATGGTGGTCATCATGGTCCATCCAAGACCGTAGCCAAAGTCTTACAATCCGGGTTTTTCTGGCCCTCGATGTTTAAAGATTCAAGAGACTTTGTTATGGCTTGTTATGCTTGTCAACGAATGGGTCAAATATCCAAAAGACAAGAAATGCCTCAAAACGGCATATTAGAAGTCGAGATATTCGATGTCTGGGGTATTGACTATCAAGGACCAATCCCTTCTTCAAATGGAAATCGTTACATTTTAGTCGCTGTCGACTATGTTTCAAAGTGGGTAGAAGCAATTGCCACCCCCACCAATGATGCTAGAGCTGTGATACGACTATTTAAAAAGATCATCTTTCCGCCTTTTGGTGTACCCATAGCCGTGATAATTGATCGAGGAACTCATTTCGGAGAAAAGCAGTTAGACACTCTGCTTGCCAAGTATGGTGTGTATCACAGACGAGGTTTAGCCTACCACCCTCAGACCAGCGGTCAAGTAGAAGTCTCGAACAGAGAGCTAAAAACAATTCTTCAAAAAGTTGTCTCGAAATCTAGAACCGATTGGAGTAATAAGCTCGATGACACCTTATGGGCTTATCGCACAACTTTCAAAATCCCGATTGGAACATCTCCATATCGGTTGGTTTATGGAAAGGCCTGTCATCTCCTCGTTGAGTTAGAGTACAAAGCTCACTGGGCTATCAAAGAACTCAACTTAGACACTAAGCTTAGCGCTGATAGACGACGATGATGCGAGTCGTTATACACCAAAAATAAAAGCCTAAGTCTACTAACTAAAGAAGATAGTGGAAGTAGGGTCGATCTCCACAGGGAGGAAACTAACTAACTGTAATCTAAATATGCCAGTCACAATCTAGGGGTTTTGAATTGGTTTTAAACTAAACTAAATAAGATTTAAAAGAAGAGAAATAAAGGTAGAGATTAACACGAAATAAATCAGATAAAAGAAGAATATGCTAGGGTTCGGTTTACTGCAATATCGGCATCTACGGGTCAACTAAGTCAGTCAATCTATCAATGAGAAGGGCAATGGTTTTCTCCTCTCGGTCTCAAACCACCCTAGGGATTTTCCTAATTAACTCTCGCCCTCTTAGGAGTCACCTATCAATTCTAAGCAAGCCTTTCCCTTCCAATCTCTCGATCCAGGTCGGGGTTAACTACCTAGCTAGTCTCCTGCGTGCACTCATTCGACTAACCTCAATTAAATTGCTTAGATTAATTCTCAGATTCAAGACTAACTAAAATAGTTTATCCTATCATGCCTTTACTACAGTTTTCCTCATCCTAACATACAAGGGAGTTAGCTACTCATGCTATTAATGATGCTAATAAAGACGATTGAACATATGACATTAGACATGATATAATCGTAATTAACTAGCATAAAACAATAACGCAGCAATTAAGAGAAAGGTAAAACTGTAATTAAGACTAAAGGTTAAGAATAAAGGAGAGAAAAGAGTTTACAATCTTTAGCAAATCCGGCGTAAAGAACAAATCCACGTCGATAATAAACCCAAGTATAAACTTACAAGAATAAGAAAGGTTAGAAATTAATGGTGAAAGATTAGTGTCTGCTAAGTAGATGATAATAATCAATGATTTTCCTAATGACGAAAATAAGAGTCTTATATAATGCATAACACGACTCTAAACCCTAATTAAGCTACGGACTTAAGGCACGTGATAGCTTCCACTCGATCGAGGGAATATTCCCTTCGATCGAGGTCTTTATCTGAGGATATAGGTCGATCGAGGACTTCATCCTCTCGATCGACCAACTCTTCTACAGCTTACCCTCGATCGAGCAGATGACAGCTCGATCGAGGTCTTCCTTACTTCAACTCTCCTCGATCGACCAAAGATATAGTCGATCGAGGTCTTGTGGCCTGGCATATAATGTTAGTCATGACTTTGGGCTTGATTGTGAACGGTCTCACGCTTTCTGCACTGAAATTTCCCTTAAAAGGGCTGATTTCGTGCCAAGAAAGACTCCCGAACAGCCACCACTCGATCATGGCTCAAGTGACTCTAAAATTAAGCTAAATGACACCTAAAACCGGGCTAGGGATAGGACGGTCCCGGAAACCGCTTTGCACAACCAAGTACAACCAAGACTCAACGAATCAACAACAAATTAAACTCGAGACGAGTAGTTGTTCTTCTCATTTGAGGGGCTGTTTTGGAGGGCTTATTTTGTGGGTTTAATACAATGGGAGGTAGATGGATATGACTTAGACTAGATCACATAGCATGTCTAAGTCTAAGAGTAGTTTCGCCCAAGAACACGAAGCATGGACTCAACTCCGCTCCAATGGCTCGAGCCTTGGAGGTTCTCTCGCACTAAGCGAAGATGATAAATGCCCAAGCACAAAGCAAAGGACACAAGGGTTTCAAAAACCTCATTTTTTTTCATTTCATAAACTGAATATTACAAAGGGGTTTGAGCTCCTTATATAGATGCTCATATTACATCTTGGCCCTTAAACAAAAACAAGATCCTAAGGCTACAAATTAGAGTACAAAAGGACAATGTAATAAAAGCAATACAAAAGAGAGGACAACAAAAACTAGCATACAACAGTCCAATGGACTGTCACAAACCGAGACAGCCATTTTGGCCTAGACAAGGACTGCCATGTCCTTGTTAAGGCTGCCATGTCCTTGTCTTGGGCTTAACAAGTCCTTGTCATGGCTTGCCAAGGTCTTCTTGTGACCTAGACAAGGTAGCTGGCAAGTCTTTGTCGTGGCCAAGAATAGGTGCAGCTGTAACATTGAAAGAAAGAGCAACAATCCAAAACAGGACCACTAGAGGTCACTTTCAATGTCCAGAAATTGTTTGTTGCATTCATCAGGCCAAAGTCTTCTTATTTTGAAACCAAGCTTGTCATTTCTCCTTTCCATGACTTAGGAATGTTTTAGGATCAATAGCCATTTGTGGACGTGCCATTTAAGCCAATTAAAATGGATAGGAAGGCCCTTGATGCACACAAATGCAAAACAGACAATTGCACAACATTCTGGATTCTGGCCTGACTTGCAGCTTGAATATCTCATGACTTAGGATGAATTAGAATGACCATGATAGCTCATATTAAAGCTAGAGATGTTAGCTTTCATGTCAAAAAAGAATCAACCCCACATGATGTCTTGAATTCGAGATACAGAGGTTTGAGTACAAGCAGGTCACTTGCATTTTGTTCAGCAGCATTCCAGAATACAGGGGCATCTTGCAGATGCTCTCATTTTCTGCACAGATAGAATTAGGAGACCCATGAATAGCCAAATTGAAGATGTATGAGTTAGCTCCCTTCTCCATTTGGAATAATCCAAAAATAGTTTCTGGAACTTCAGGTATAAGCCTTTGAGTAAGTACAGGTCAAGAGTGAATCCTCATCAGACTTCCTGTGCAGCAGCATGAACTTTGAAAAATCATATCTCCCAGCTCAGATGGAATAAAAATGCTCATGATGATTCAAATGAAAGCTAATGAAGTTAGCTTTCATAACCAAAAGGAATCATCCAAACATATCCAGCCAATGTTGAGTTATTCAGCCTTGAGTGTCGACAGGTCATTTCTGAAAAGCTGAGGAGCATCCATGCATGACAGTCTTTGAAACTCGATTGTGAACAATGTACTCAATGAATGTTGTTGATTCAAAAGCCATGTGAAAGAAGACTCATTCAAGATTTCAAAAATATAAAGAACACAAAAAGTGACCAAGTAAAGTGCAAGATATGATCATTTAAACTTGACCCAATTCTACTGGGATTTTCAAAACAATTCGTATTTATTTCGCTGCACTTTCCCATGCAAGAGCATCTGTCCCGTTCCTTCCATTCTCCTAAATGCATGCAAAGTGGATTGTTTTGGCTCGGTTTCCGCTACTACGCAGCTTGTACCTACGAAATGGTAATGAAAGTACAAAGTAGCCAAATAGGAGCATATAGTGACATAATATCACCTAAATGACACAGAAATGCGTGCATAATTGGACTAAAAAGTCTATATAAAATACACGCAACAGACGACTTTTGCAACTGAATGAGCTAGAAGAGTTTCGTTTGCAAGCTTACGAGAATTCTAGGATTTATAAAGAGAAAACGAAGCGTTGGCACGACAAGAGGATAATCATAAAAGAATTCAATGTCGGTGACCAAGTACTTCTCTTCAACTCCCGTTTGAAAATTTTTCCGGGAAAACTTCGATCAAGATGGTCTGGACCATTCACTGTTACATATGTAAGCAAATACGGTTATGTGGAAATAATGACCAGTAATGGTGAAAAATTCAAGGTCAATGGACACCAATTGAAACTCTACTACATCAATTCCATTATCGGATGCTTGGATATTGTCTATATAGAGCGTCAATCCCCAACCAGATGATTTCATAGAAGAATTCGTCAAGCGGGACGTTAAACCATCGCTTCTCGGGAGGCAACCCGTGTTACCTTTCTTTTTGCATTTTATTTTTGCTTTCCTTTTTTCGTTGTTTTGTTAGATTTACTTTGCAGATGAAAGAGTTTTTGAAAAATATATAAAGACCTTCCTTGTCAAGTCCAAAAGACTAGCTTGGGGGAGTCCGCGCTGACTAGTAAGCTTCACTCTCCTCTCATCTTTTTCCCTTTTTACCCTTCTTCCCATTGAGCATCTCGTTGCATATTTAGTCTTTGTGCTCACATTGAGGACAATGTGATGTTTAGCTTGGGGGAGGGATTGCATTTTCCCATTTTGCATTTTAGTCGTTTATATTTTTCAAATTTTTGAATAAGAGAAAAATCTAAAATTTTGAACATAATTGAATGCTTTTCATGCTTTGCTTGCTTGTTTACTATGCTATCATGTTACATTTCCCAAACTTAGAGCTTTCAAAAGATAATGATTCAATATTCATTGAACTGTGCATACATGGGGAAGTCTTGTACACAGTAGGCATGGAATGAATCTATAGATGAGTACGCTTGATCTTGACATTTGGCAAGTTACATATATTGTAAGGTAGAACCTCCTTAGGCTTGTACATCTATACCCAGTCTCATTAAGGTGTGTGTAGTTCTCCTTGTGATGTATGTCATGTCAAAACGCATAATTATGGTTCTCATTTCATTCCTATAAGCATTGCTTTCATGATTCACTAAAGATTTGAAGTCTTTTTCACTTTGAATTGCACCTCAAATTAGCCCCTTCATACAAATGTTTCACAAAACAATAGCTACAAACAAAAAACTGCCTACCTTGTTGAGTTAGCAGCTAGACTATGGTGTATGGGTGCTCTTTTGAGAAGATTTGTTCTTTTATGTCAAAGTGAATTTGGGAGAACCAAAATGTTCAAGAAGTGATGTTATGTTCAGAAAAAAAAAAGAAATAGAAAAATGAAATAGAAAAAGAAAAAATTGAAAAAGAAAAAAATCGAAAAAAAAGAAAGAAAAAGAAATAAAAGAAGAAGTTGTGAGTATCTCCTCAAAATGTCAATTCAATGTTTAGAAGGAGTTCACTCTTGTGTTTCGGGTGTAATAAGCCAATCCGTTCCTTCTGGCTTCGTTATTCGTCTTTTGGGAATTAATCGAAAGTTTGGATTGAGTATTCATTTATCATTGGTCAGTTGCTAGCTCATTCTAACCTTCACATGACCATAACTGTTTGTCCACCTTTCACCCATTTCCCAAAGCCTTCTTCATATTTTATTTTTTTCCGACTTCTTTTCTATGTGCATTGTGATTTTTTACTTGTGTTTTGAATTGTTTTACCATATTAGACTGCGGACACATTTTCATAAGTCGTAGATAGGTGAGTGTCTCAAAAACATTTACACATAAAGAAATCACCTTTTGCATACATGAGTGTTCGAGTGTGCCGTGAGAGTCCATTTGTCAAAAAGATCATGAAAGAGCCGAAAATTCTGTAGTGAAATTCTTTGTGCTGCGCCGTTATGTAAATCTCAGCCATGTTTATGTATCATTCTTTCCCACGTTGTTTTTGGGTTATGATTCATTATGTTTCCAAAGTTTTACGTTGAGATTTGTTTCTTGATGGTGTAGTAGCCAATGCTTGCAACCCTTGTCCTGGTATTGTTTGTTATGTTTGCTTGAGGACAAGCAAGGGTTTAGCTTGGGGGAGTTTGATAAGTGAATATTTGTATGATTTTAACCCCTAATTTAGCTCGGTTTTGTTTATCATTTGTGCTTTGTTAAGCCATTTTATGAGCTAATATCGTCTTCTAGGCGAATTCCTATGTTCTAACCCGTTTTGTAGGGAAAGTGACGTTTCTATGCCCTTTTTCTATATTCCCGAGCATTTGCCTAGAACCCGACGATTTGAAGAAGCAAGCTTGACCAAGTCAAAGACAATTCAAGAAGGTTCACTAATTCAAAAGAAAGAAGAAACAAAGACGGTTTCGCAGTTGTCAGATGATCGATCAGTTAGGCGAAGAAATCAACATTTTACCTCAAACCCTATCAACAAACCCGACTCAAGAGGTCAAGGGGGATAATGAAAGTGAAGTCATAGGCCAAGGGAGATAAAACGAAAGTCAATAGACCAAGATCACTACATACCCGATCGGGTAAGTGGTGTACCCGATCGGGTATCCTTGCTGATCCGAGCTTTTGCTTCGATTTCCTTTATTTTGTCCTATATGTTCAATGCATGACCCCTTCCCCACGAAACCCTACTGTTATAAAAGGATGCCTCAGCCACCACATCTCACAACAACACACACACAATTAGAAACACTTCTCTCTTTACAAAAACCCTAGTTTAGGAGGAGAGAAACCTAGCCTCTCTTCTCGTGTTTAGATCATTTTTCTTCTTCCTTTTTGTCCTTAGTTTCTTAGTTTATTTCTGCCTTTTCTACATCAAATCCTTAGCCTAGATATATAAAAGTTCCATCTTTGTAATCTCCTTTATGTGGTTCAAGTATTGTAATTTGTGGATCGACTATTCTATGCAAGGAATTTCTATTACGGTTGTTTATATTGATCGTCATCTAGGTATTCCTACTTTATCTTTTGTTTAAAGTCTTTATGTTTCTTATTTGATTGCTATTTTCTTTACATGTTATTTTAGATTCAATTTCAATATCGTTGTAATCATTTTGTTTCCCTAGATTGTCAATTTAGCGTCGTTATTATCGCCAATTAAAGAGTCTTAAAATACTGTCAAAACCAAATAAACATGTCTATCCTAGTTTTTATTATTAACATCATCTTAGATTTAAAACATCGCCATGAGTGAGTAGTCGTTTTTCTAGGGTGTTAGGTAGCCATGTAGGTTGATTAAAAGATGATAATTGGATAAAAGAAATTGTGCTTTTAAAACATTGTGTCTATGCATGTTTGGACTATAACGATAATTAACGATTCCTGATCAAAATCGTTGACTAAAATGGAATTCTTTTCCAAAGTAGAAATACGTGAATTGAATAGACAAAGCATGACATGGTAGATTAGACCTAGTAAATTGCCTAAAAGTCTGCTAGACCATCTGATCTATGATTGTAATGAACACATCATTCTTACGAACTCACAATGAATTATTTGCATGTTCTAAATCCAATTTCATCAATATGTTAATCCACATGTGTGAACCTACTTCCCTAGATCCTTTTTATCATTGTTAATTCATCACCTGCTTTATTGTTTTCGTTTTGATGTGCTTTTATTTTGTTTTCATTTATGCTTTTTATTAGTTTAGAAATCAAAACCCCAAAACCCAGATACTCGTTAGATAAGACCCAATTGCAAGACATTTCACACTCTATAGGAAACACCATCTCCCTGAGGATCGACCCCTACTTCCCTAATTACATTAATCTGGTATTAGCCTAGTCTGGGTAATTATCTTTGACTAGGGCTTGCGACATGCCCGATCACATTCGCAAACCTCTAAAGAATTTTGCCCCGATCAGAATGAAGGATGAAATAGTGGTGAAGTTCGATGTCAAGTATGAACGCCTTCGTATCCATTGTTATGGGTGTGGGGTAATTGGGCATGGAGAAAAAGACTGTGAAGAGGGGCCGTACGAAGCGGATGAATTAAAATTTGGTGATTGGCTACGTTCTTTGCCGTGGAAAGTTACGAAAACAATGAATGAATGAAGGGCCTGGGAATGCAAGACGAGAGTTGAATTCTGTTTTTGAGCGTTCCTATTCAAGTGACTCGGATACTAATATTTCAGTGATGATTGAGAAGCTGCAGCCCATTGCTCTTGATCTAAAACACAAAAGGGGGGGATGGGCGAGAAAAGAGAGCATCTTAAAGAGCAAGACATCAGGATGTTAGGAAGGGGTACATGGGTTGGTTCGATGCAATTTGCTGAGAATGAGGGGCTGGTATGGAGGGGATTGAAGTGGAGAGGCATGAAATTTCCACGGACCGGTAGCGTGGCAGGGCTACCGATGACGAGAGGGAAGGAGGGAGGGTCACGGAAACCACGAAAAGTAATGTGGAGGGGGGAGTAGTAGGCGACATGGGAGCTGAAGGTCTCACGACGAGAGATAGAGAGGAGGGGAGGGTGTCATACACGGATTCACGATCCTTTCCAAACTGTGGTGCACTGGGAACCACAGATGGAGAAACGAGGGACAAGCGTAGAAATACGCATTTGTGGAGTCGCCACCAACTTTTGTGGGAAGTTGGAACCGTTCAAATACTTTATGCCATGTCTAGACACAAAGTAATGACATGAACACTAAGAACTCGTTAGCCTTAGCATTCTATGTCTAGAATGACTCTCGTGGATGCCAATGAACACGGATGTTCGCAGAGATCTGGAGTAAGGGGTAATCGAACACCTAATCCCACCTGCCTCGGTAGCGGCCTCTACTAATGATTAGGGAAACTCTTCTGTACTCGATATGTAGTCGGTTATATGCATGCAATGTAACATCCACGTTTTAATCCTAGCATGTGAATTAGTTATGTCGGTTGAACATGTAGTTTAGCATTCAATTGGGTCGAAATTGGATTTAAGGTTGATTACACGTGAAAGGCAAATAAATCATACAATATAATGATTACAATTGATTTACAACGAATATGGGATCTATGTCGGAAATGTGCCCAAAAGGAAAGATTTGAAGAAAAGAAAGACTAAACGGAGTAACAACGATATTAGAGTTAGTAGTCGATTAATTATACAATTAAACTACGTCGGAGCAAATCAGGAAGTTCAGAGACAGAACACAACCCAGAACATGTGCAATAGGTGGTGCGTCCTTTGGAAGTGGCGCACCCTTTCCTGCGTCTGTTCTTGAGCTGGGTTCTGGCTGTGAAGCCAGAATCACAATTATTTAATGTTTGTTGGTGAATTTAATTTTTTATTACGGATATACAAGTCGAATAAAAGTGATTTAATAGATTTTAACTATATTAAACTATATCAAAGACGGATCTAAGGACTAGATATGAACGGATCTAACCTTTTAAGACACGGTCTTGAATTAAAGGGACAAAACCCACTAATATTGACTATTAGGGATATAAGTCAAGAACTAGATAAATAATATGTAATAAGAATAAAAAGACGACTAAAAGAACTAATGAAAGACTAAAGAAAAGGTTTGAAAACGATTTTGACATAAATCCGACATAAACCTTACATAATTTATTCAATACCAAAGATAAAATAAAGTACAAGACGAGATTATTACACCCTCAGACTTAAATGTTGACGAAACGAGATTAACTAAGTTGCGTTTTAGTGATAGCTCGACTCGAATGTAAAGAAAGTGCCCTCGAAAGAGCAAAACGATTGATTAAAGTTGATTAATTAAGTTGAGTTAGTCAAATTGGTAGGTTAATGCTTAACGAGACAGGAACCCAGAAGGATCTGAGCGTACGTCGTCGATTGATCAAGCACCAGATGTCAAAATGCTTAAAGCAAGGTTTAGAATGCAAAGAGAGAGAAAGAAGGGGGGAACACTCACGTGCCTTGAAAGTGTGCACGAACCTCTCCTTATATAAGGAAAAATACGAAGAGTTTTGTAATAACTCGAACACGGAAAGAAATGTAGAAAATATTCCGGAAACATGAAAAACGAGCTGGGAAAGAGGCTCAACAAGAACTGCGACCCTTGGAAGAGGCGTAACACCCGCTGTGTCATTTCCCAAGCAGTTTCCTACTTTGAAAGACAGATTTCCGCGTTTCCTTATGTAATTGCGGTAGATTTCGAATTCTAACTAAAAAAAATATGAATATATTTTACCAAGAAAGATAAGTTTTGAAATATTAAAATATCTGGAATATTCTCGAGCGTTCAGACACGGTTTTAAAAGACGGTTTATAGAAAATGAAGCGGTTTTTCACCCGTACTCCAAAATGACTCTAATGACTTTCAAAATGACCATATCGGCATGTAGATGACGATCAAGGGGTAGACACAAGTGTTTGAGCTATCACTTGACGACAAATTAATAAACTGTCATAAATCGTTTCACATACCAAACATGCGGCCCAATCATCAGTGGGTGGTTGGCGGAAGGTGCATATTCGAGGTATCTACAGAGCCCCCACTTTGACTGAGGCTTGGACAAGGCAAAAGTCAAAGTATAGCCATCAGGTCAATTGAAGATCATAACCTGACAACTATGGCGACGTGAGGGGGATCAAGGGGTCTAAATCGAGGACATGTCGTCGGGAACATGTTAAAGTCTTTTGACTGTCAGGGAGGGTCGTTTAAAGTCCGTTAGACTACGTACGAAAGCTCTCCAGCCATAAGAAGGAGTCATACCTGAGCATCTTCTTACTTGAACTGAGGTTGCGATGTGAGGCTCGCCAGCCGTCTGAAAGGCATACGTAATGAGGCTCGCCAGCCGCTGAGTAGGGGTGCGTAATGAAGCTCGCCAGCCGCTGAAAGGGCGCGTGATGAAGCTCGCTAGCCTTTGAAAGGGCACGTGATGAATCTCGTCAGCCGTTGAAAGGGGCGTGATGAAGCTCGCTAACCGTTGGGGATAAGGTCATATGTGAGAATCGGCTTGTCTGTGTCTTCAGGTGAACTCTCCTTGGGGAAAGGGCGTGTGGTGAAGCTTGCTAGCTGCTGAAAAGGCACGTAGTGAGGGTCGCCTGCCGTTAAAAAGGCGTATGTTGTGAGAGTCTTACAACCGTTAAATGGGCATGTTGTGAGAATCTTCCTGCGTCTGTCTTCAGGCGAACTCTCGTTGGAATTGAGTGTACGTGAGAATATGTCCGTGTCTGTCTTCAGGCGGACTCTTGGTGGGGAAAGATATATTGAAAATGATTTGGGCACACAAGCCACAAACTTGTAATAACCAAACTCCTAATAAGTAGAGCTTTGCTGGGGCAAGGGTGCAGCAAGAGCTGTAACTTCGTTGGGGGTCACTTGAAATCGCTTGAAAATTTGCTTCTCGTTGCTTGAAATCACTGGGGATTGCTTAAAGGGACCAGCGGTGAGGGACAAAAGAGCCAGGGTTCTTCTTACGATGTCTGTAGAAGATCGAGATGGCAGGCGTCAAGCCCCCAACTTACCTCGAGGTGGTGGAGTACTATTTTCCAATTTTAGCTATTTCATATGAATACACTTGATTTGAATGCAAGTGGCACCATCTCGGCACGTAGCGTTATAGAGGTGGCCAATTGATCGGGTTGTCGCGTACCCTAATCAAAGATAAATAAGCCAGACTAGGCTAACAACAAATTAATGTAATTAGGGAAGTAAGGGGTCGATCTTGGGGAGACGGGAGATACTTGTGAATAGTTGTGGTTAGAATTCTACCTTGGACGATTGGAAAATGTTTGTCACTAACTACTAAATAATAACAATGCAATAAAGAAAATAATCTAGGGAAGTAGGTTCACACATGTAGATTAACATATTGATGAAATTGGAATTGGGATATGCAAATAATTCATTGAGCGTTCGTAAGAATGGTGTGTTCATTACAATCATAGATCAGATGGTCTAGCGGGCTTTTAGTGCGATTTACTAGGTCTTAATCCAATATGTCATGCTTTGTCTATTCAATTCTCGTATGTCTACCTTGGAAAAGAATTCCATACTAGTCAAATGATTTTGGCCAAAAATCGATAACTATCGTTACAATCCAAACATGCATAGACACAACGTTTTAAAGGCACAATTTCTTTTATCCAATTATCATCTTTTAATTAGTCTAACATGGCTATCCTACACCCTAGAAGGATGACTACTTATGCATGATTAACAATGAAAAGTAAACTAAGATTATAAAACTAAGAATGGTAAACATGATAAAGGAAATACTAAAAGAAAAATGAAACTATAATGTAAAGACGAGAATAAAGATTACCGAAAAGGATGAGCAAAGATTGAAATAGAATAAGAACTTGAATAGGAAATGCAAACCCGGAAACTTGAATTCCAATTACAACTAGAACAACTACAATTGAAGAAAACTTAGAACTAGACTAAACTAAACTAGAGAAAACTAAAACTAAACTAAACTAAGAAAGAAGAAGAACTAAACTAAAGAGAAATGTAAGAAGAGAAGAGATGTTGTGTGAAGAGATGGATGATATGATATGAGGGCTAGAGCATCTATTTATAGTATTAGGGTTTCGTGGAGAAGAGGTCGGGCATTAAACACATAGGTCAAAAATAGGATGAAGGAGCCGCAATGCTCGAAGCAGCACACATACCCGATCGGGTACACACTTACCCGATCGGGTAAGTTGTCATCTAGAAGTATTTGACTAACGTTTCATCTTCCTTCGCTTTGAATTGACTTCCATCATCCCCCTTGACCTCTTGAGTCGGGTTTGTTGATAGGGTTTGATGTAAAGCGATGATTGCCTCCGCCTAATTGATTGATCTTCCGACAACTACGAAACCGTCTTTACTTCTTCTCTCTTTCGAATTAGTGAACCTTATTGAAATGCCTTTCACTTGGTCAAACTTGCTTCTTCAAATCGTCGGGTTCTAGGCAAATGCTCGGGAATATAGAAAAAGGGCGTAGAAACGTCACTTTCCCTACAAAATAGGTTAGAACACAGGAATTCGCCTAGAAGACGATATTAGCTCATAAACTGGCTTAACAAAGCACAAATGACATACAAAACCGAGCTAAATTGAGGGTTAAAACCATACAAATATTCACTTATCACCAATCGGCTGAGGGTTACAGCCATTGAGGCACTCTTATGTGGCCGGGATCGACAGGTATGAACCTCTCGTTCCTTGTTCATTTTGTTGTATTTTGAGGAGAAGTAATTTGAAATGGGGCATTTCTTTGCAGAGAGCTTGAGAGCGTGAGTTAGTAGAGTCTCGGAGGGAGGTAGCTTGTTTGTTGAGGGAGCTGGAGGTGATAAATACTAAAATTGTCGCTCTCGAGATTCTAGTTGGGCTTGGTTATGAGGGTTAGTTGTCTTTTGCTGTCTTGCTGTTGGTTTGTACATTTTGGATTTTGTCTTAGGCGAGAGCCCCTAGTTTTGGATTTTGGACTTTGGCTTGGATTGTGAATTTGGATCTTTGGATCTTTGGATTTTGGATTTGCTTTTGGCTTTTGCTTTGACTTTTGTTTTTTTGGCTTTGGCTTTTGGTTTTGTTTTGGCTTTGGCGAGATCCCCCAGCTTGATGTACATGCCTCTTTTGGTTGTATTTGATAACCTGAGTGTTTCAGCTGCTGAATATTTTCTGTCCTGCAGGTTAGTCTGAAAACAAAACAGGTTTGGTAGACGACGGTTTTGCCGTCATGCTGCCAAAAATCACATCACATAGAAGTCATATGTTACATGTTTGCATGTTGGTGGCCTAAACTGACGCAAAACGAAATATTGGATTGAAAAACAAGGTTTTGTAAAAAGAAGAAATGTATAGGTGTTGAAAATGTATAAGAGTTTGAAAGAATGGAAAGAGGAGTGAAATGATTCCCCTGAATAAGTGTGCTCATTTTGCCGCGATGTCGATTTGTGTCTCGAACCCGAAGAGGATTAGGAAATCCAAGGTTGATATCGTTCGCTAGGCTGTCTTGGCACATGATCATGCTTGGAATGGTGAGAAGCTGAGGATTTAGTTTATTTTGACGACATGGGGATATCCAAATGTCAAAATGAAAGAGCATAGCGACGTTCAGTCTTAACTGGCCAGGGGCCGGTTTTATTTCGTGTCGCATGAGCGGCACGTGGGCTACGCGAGGCACGTTACTTTGTTTATTCTTGAGAATTTGGATGAGTTTTGCCCTTTTTACAGTAACAAGTTCGGCAAAATTACGCGAAACTAATACTATAAAAACAAAAATACTTTATTGACCGTATAAGCTTAGTGTACATCTGTTGAATACTTAGATGCTAAACAAGGGTGATAAGAACTGGAATGGAGTGGGAGGTTCTATGGTGTTAGTAGACACTGTAAATCTGTGTTATCTCTCTCACTCACCTAGATGAATGAAAGAACTGTCCCAAAAGGCATGGAGACTAAGTAACTGTGAGTCGATTCGTCTGAAATTTGTGAAAAGATGACTACTTGAGAGGTTTTGTTTTGTTTGTGGTTTTTTACTGGAGAGACTTTTTGGTTTTTGACACTTTGTTGGATTGTCGTTGGGGTTTAAAATCGTCATTCGACTGTTTTTGTGTGGAAGTCGTTGTTGGACTATTTTTAGTGTGGAAGTCGTTGGTGGACTTTGTTTTTTGGATTTGGATTTGTTCTGTTTCAATTTGTGAGAGTTTAGGCACGATTGCACTAAAAAATGTTTTGATCCTCCGGTGGAGGTATCCAAATATTTGGCATAGGATGAAATTTATGGTAGTCATGTAAAATTGACGAATCAGGTAGAAAGGTGGGGTCTCCAAATCTAAAAGTCACCTAGAGATACGACGATCAAGGAATTTTCACACCACAAGCTATGGACAAGGTGGTAAATGCACACCCTCGTTAAGGCTTATTCTAAGAGGTCGAGTGATCTATACTAAAGATATACGACCTAAATTATTTCAAGTCTATTCCACTAGTTAAGGGTAGAAAGTAGAACAAGTGACTAACAAAAAGACACGTGCTCTTTTATTCAGTTTTGTTTGAAACTCAAAAATAAATTAGGATGGTCCTATTACAAAGGTTAATATAGTAAAGACAAGTAGCCGCTTCAGATGTCGTCTTCAATTCTTGTTCCTATCACAATTAAGTCTTTGAAAGACTTTATGTTCTAGTACCTCAGATGGTTTGCATAAACAGGTCTCAAGTTGTTCACGAACCTTTCCACAAAAGTCGCTTCATTTGGGCGTTCGACAAGTTGTGTGCTAGTCTTCCTCCACCTACTTAGGAAGTCTGTGAAACCTTCTTTCTCATTTTGGGTAAGAACCTCTAGAGTGCGCATGTTGACTTGAATCTCAACATTGTCTGCGTATTGCTTGGCGAACTCGATTGCGGCATCATCCCTGGTTGGAAGTTTCTTATGTTCTAGGGAATAGAACCACTGCTTAGGAATGGTGTCGAGAGATGAAGGAAAGATCCTTAGGAACATCTCGGGTTTGATGCCTTTGATAGACATGTAATCCTTGAAAGCGCGGATGTGATTCAAAGGGTTTTCATGTCCCTTGACTTTTGGGATGTCAGTCCTATTGAAGTTGGTTGGCAATTAGGCGTTCACAGCTTCATATTTGCGATTGTTCTTCCTATAGATGTCATCTCCCTTGAGGTACATACATTAGTTGCTCCTCCAAGTATTGGAGTTGCTTTTCCCCACCAGTAAGAACTGGTGGGTTATTGACTTCTGGTTGTCCTGCAGAGGGTGGAATGTTATCATGCACACTAGCATCAGGAATGTCTGAAGGAGGAAGCCTGGCTTCTATAGCAACAATTAGGCCTTCAATGGCATTGAAGGGAGCATAAACTTGGTCTTGACTTGTTTGGAGACGGATGAGCGCAACTAGGACTAGATCATTACCATTTTGCTCGGGTTAATGAACACTTGCTTGACTAGTTCCAGACATCTTGAAACTGAGCAAGAGACCGAAGATAGATTAAAACACGATCGACCATTCTAGCACACTTACTCAAAAGAACTCGATTTGTAAAGTGAGAGTGTGCCATTATGTTTAAGTGAGTTTTGAAAATGACTAGTTTTGAAATGTTTGTCCTAGACAACCTTAGTGTGGTTGTAGGTGCGATGACTCGACTTGTGAAGTGGGTGTGTGCCACTATGCTAAGTGAGTTTGTAAAATGATAAGATTTGAAATGTTTCTCCTAGACAACCTTAGTGTGGTTGTAGGAGTGTTGACTTGAAGACGATTTTGACTGAATATTTGGGCAGAGTTTCGACTCATTTTGCGCTATTTCAGGCCACCTTTGAAAATGTTTTACCGGTTTGAAAAGGATTTTGATTTTGAAAAGTTTGTCATGGTTTATTTACAAAATGGTGATCATGTAAGGGTTATACACATTTATACAGGCAGAATAACGGTATGCTGAGTGCATTTAAAATGGTTTTGGCTTAAAGGTGGGTTGCCATACCAAGCAATCAAACCCAAGGTTTGTGGAGAGGTCCGCGCCAAACATTAGTAAGGTCGGTTCCTAGTCTATTCGCCTGAGTAGTGAAAGCCCTTAGTGCTAACATGAGTATACACCGTGGTATGGTTGACGTCAATCGCTATCCATCCTTAGGCCCAGATAAGAATGTGGACCGTCCAGACAGAATGATTGGTCGAAAGGGTTGGGGTAGGCCTAAGAAGGCCGAATAAAAAGACCTAGGAAGGTCGAGTAATGAAAACCGTAAACTGTCTCATACATACTATTCCTCAACCTTGTTCAAGTTTCACCCTGGGCAACACGTAAGTGTATAATCCCCAGCGGAGTCGCCAAACTGTGATACACGGATTCGCGATCCTTTCCAAAATGTGGTGCACGAGGAACCACGAATGGAGAAACAAGGGACAAGCGTAGAAATACGCATTTGTGTAGTCGCCACAAACTTTTGTTGGAAGTTGGAACCGTTCGAATACTTTATGCCATGTCAAGACGCAATGTAATGACATGAACACTAAGAACTCGTTACTCTTAGCATTCTATGTTTCGAATGACTCTCGTGCATGTTAATGAACACGGATGTTCACAGAGATCTTGAGTAAGGGGTGAGGGTACGTATTAGGAAGTTCTTTAATCGAACAACTAATCCCGCCCGCCTCGATAGTGGCTTCTACTAATAATTAGGGAAACTCTTTTGTACTCGATATGAAGTCGGTTATATGCATGCAATGCAACATCCACGTTTTAATCCTAGCATGTGAATTAGTTATGTCGGTTGAATATGTAGTTTAGCATTCAATTGGGTCGAAATTGGATTTAAGGTGATCATAGTGAGGCCGAAATTGTTGAAGCTTTCAACCAAATGAACCCCTTAAAAGCCCCAGGTCCCGACGGTATGAATGGGCTCTTTTATCAAACTTACTAGCACATCATTGGCCCTGAGGTGGTGGATTCGGTTTTGAGCATCCTGCGTGGTACATCGTTGGCGGCGGATTATATAAAACTAAAATAGTTTTAAGCTAAAAAAAAGGCACCGGATAAAATTAGGGATGTTAGACCTATTAGTTTATGTAATATAGTCTTATCTGAAATTGTATCGGAAAATCAAAGTGCTTTCACCCCCGGAAGAGCAATTACGGATAACATTATGATAGCTTTTGAAATGTTTCAACTTATGAAGAATTCTTTGCGCTGAAGTTTTGTCTAATCTCCTTCGGAAAGCTGTTAAGGACAAATCGATCCATGGCCTTCGTATTTCTAATAATGATCCGGTTATTTTTCATCTTTTGTTTGCGCATGATAGCATTTTATTTGTTAAGGCTAAGATGGAGGAGGCTGATGAGGTTAATTCTATATTGCAACGGTATGAAGCGATGTCAGGGCAGATTGTGAACCTCGATAAGACCACTGTTTCTTTTAGTAAAGGGGTAGACGATGACAAACGGAGGAGAGTGGTTTCTCAATTAGGAGTCCGTGAAGTTGCGGAGTAGGAGAGATTTCCAGGGTTACCTACGGTGATAAGGCGGTTGAAAAAGGCGATTACTACTATTATTCGGGATAAGTTACACAAAAGGCTTTAAGGATGGCACGAGAAAATATTGTCGAGGGCGGGTAGGGAAGTTCTTATTAAGGCGGTTGCCAATGCACTCCTTACTTATGTGATGAGCGTTTTCAAAATCCCGGCTAACTTTTGTGACAAGCTTAAATCGATGGTTTCTGGCTTTTGGTGGGGTCATGAGGAAGGACGAAGAGGTATCTCGTGGGTTGCTTGGAGGAAACTCTGTTAGCCGAAGGGGGAAGGGGGAATGGAGTTCCGTGATTTCAAGGCTTTTAATCTCGCGCTCATCAAGAAACAAGTGTGGAGGCTACTTATATACCCAGATAACTTGTAGGCTCAACTTGCCTGGGCCAAATACTATTCCCAAGGGGATGTGATGAGTACAAACTTGGGATACAATCCGAGCTTTGTTTGGAGAGGGTTAATGGAGGCAAGAGTGATGTTGGAGAAAAGCTTGAGAAGGCGTATCGGGGAAGGGAAGAATATGTTTGTTTGGCAGTACACGTGGATCCTCGGAACGCAGACATGGCGAATTTTATCACCGTGCTCGCCTGAGTACGATAAGATGAGTGTGGTTGACCTTATAATTCCGGAAAAAAACAGGTGGGACGTGGAAAAATTAAACCACGTAGTGCTGCCTTTTGAACGAAACCGTATTACGAATATTTGAATCAACACCAATAAGCCCTCGGATAGCTGGTACTGGAGCTTGGATAGAGAGGGTACCTACTCGGTTAAGACCGCATACTCTTTGATGGTTGGAGACGGGATCGAAATGGTAAAATAATCGGACTGGGATAGGGAAAAATGGCTATGGGGTAAGCTGTAGAAAGTTCCGGTCTGGCCGCGCGTCAAGCTCTTCTTCTAACAACTATGCATCGAAGCATTTGCTACAAAAGCAAACATAGCTAGTCGAATCGGAGGCGAGTCTTCTCTTTGTCCTTTTTGTCATGTCCATAATGAGCAAACATACATGTCATTATCAAAACATAATCATATAACCATATGGTTCAACAAATTCACCCTTTTTGATGATGACAAGCCTCTAATGATTTGTGACTAAGGTAAGTTCCTCCTTAACATAGTACTATAAAAATCATAGTGGGTAGAACGCAAGGCAAAACATCTAAAGCTAACGCATAAGCACCTAAGGACCTTAAGAGACTAATGGTCTTGACAAGGAGCAAGCTTAGGCAATAGACTCAAATCAAGGTGACTTCTTCCCCCTCTTGACATCATCGAAAAGACGAGAAGAAATATAAAATGACTAGAATAAAATAAACCAAAGCTAATTATATAACCAAGTAAAAACACACAACATATAATGAAATTAACATCCCAAAATAGAAACCATGACATCGTCTATGATAACTGATAAGCAAAAACTAACAACATAATCAAGTCATAACCAAAGTATGGAATAATATGGCTTAAGAAGTTGGAAGATTATAGGCTAAGTATTTATCAAGCTGCAATGTGAATTTGAGTAGGCTGAGGTCACTCATAAGGTTTATCAATCCACCATCCACACTCAAGTCCTCAATTATAACCAAAAATCTGACCCAACTATTTCCGATGAAACATAAATTTGTTCAATAACACCTCCTTAACACTCGTTAATATAAACCTCAGTGCATGTAACTCACAACATACAGCAGCTACCACCGTTCCTAGTGCAAACAAGACTGAACTTTTCTCCATCAAACGTGTAGCAACACGTTCCATAAACACAACGATGTACTTTAGGTCGAATCCTCCACAACTCTTTTTTTTTAAATTTTTTTTTGTTTCAGCTAAGCATCAACACACGTTTTTTTTTTTACCAGCTTAGCATCAACACGACGTATCCATCCAACCTTCTTTGATTTAAGACACCCCGAAACACTCCAACCCAATGCACCCGAGCTCCGACAACACTTACCAAATTTTTCTTCTTCGTAAAAATTAGATTCGGTCCACTAACCTTAAGACGCATAAGCTTAAGTAACTTATCGCACATATGATCTAGATACTGTATCTTTCAGCACAAACCACACCTTTGAGTACCTTTGGATGGTGGAACAGAAGACTGTCATGATGATTTCTTGACATAATGTGCGGTAAAACACGGTGAATAACGCAGGGATTAAGTTTGTTTGTTAAGGTGATTGGGTTTTAATTAGAATATGAATTATTAATTGAATTAGAAAATATAGGCTGGTGAATATTTTTGGAATTAGACTAACTACTGGTGGGATTTGTTCTCCGGTAAAAGTGTGGGTAAATAAATGGTTATGACATAATAATGTCATTAATTTACGCAAATCAATTAACATATCAATCAATCTCACAATGTAATACACACTTCTTCATAAATTATATGTAGCAGCGGAATATACGGACACTGTCGTCTAAACTAGTCAGTCATAGGAACAAGAAAAATATATGATGATTTTTAATTGCCACCAATTAAACCTACTTCCAACCGCAAAATCTCAAAATATTCTCTAGCCAATACTTTAGTCAGAATATCAGCCCATTGTTTTTCCGTACTACAAAATTCAAGTCTTATATTGCCCTTCTCTACTTTGTCTCTTAGAAAATGCCATCTAATTTCGATGTGTTTTGTACGCGAGTGTTGTGCGGGATTTTGTGAAATAATAATAACACTCGTATTATCACATAAAATAGGAACACAACCAACATTCACACCATAATCATATAATGTTTTGCTTAAGCCAAAGTAATTGAGAAAATACCAAGGCTGCAGCAATATATTCAGCTTCCGCAGTAAATAAGGCAACTGAGTTTTATTTCTTTGACCCCCCATGAAATAATGCATGCCCTAACAAACGTAGCTATGCCAGATGTACCTTTTCTGTCAAGTGAACAGCTTGCATAATCTGCATCTGAATACCCTATGGATCGAAATTACATTCAAGAGGGTACCATAGGTATAGTTTGTAACACCCGCAAATGTACCCTATTTTTATAGTAAAAATATTATTACGGATACTTTTCAGCGAAATTAAGTTTTAGTCTAGAATTAAATTCCCCGTGTCTAATTTAGAATTTCCGAGTTCGTTTTCGGACTTTACGCGAAATTCCGAGTAAGTTACGTCTTAAGACGTTTATGGGCTTTTCTCATGATTTTCCACTTACTCGCTCTTATACTCCCCTTAACCCTAAACTCGCTCATTCAACTCACTCTTCTTCCTCACCAAGTAACCACCCAAAACCCTAACCTCCATATTTGATCAAGCTTATTATCGTCACTACTCCTTCATTACTCGCTCAAATTCACTAAAGTTCGTCTTAATCTTTCCCTCTCATCGTCCTCTATCTTATTTGGTAATAAAATTACCGTCTTTCTCACTTTTAAAATTATCCGTCTTTCTCAAAGGTGAATTATATTCATCTTTTGTTGTCTAATTGTAGGTGGTGACCTTCAAGACCTCGACAAAGACTATTACTTAGTAGAGGCGGACCTCGACGAGGATTGAAGACACAAAAAGGTAACGGTGAAGGGTTACTCGATATCATTACGTGTTTTAATGTGTTTTCTATGTTAGTAATCGTATTTAGAATAGGATTAGTAATCATAGGAATTGTGTTGTTGATGATAGTTGTTGTTAGTTGATAATTGATAATGAGAATTGATGATTGATGATGATAATTGAAGTTGGTTAATATTCATAAGTGTTGAAGTGATGATTTTCGGGCATAATTGACTCCAGCCGGCCGACCGGCACCCGGTCAGCTGACCGCCTGGGGAGTGGCTGTATATTATTTATCTTACGTAATAATTTGAGCATGAATTATGTCTCAGCCAGCCGACCGGCAGCCGGTCAGCCGACCGGCTAAGACACACCTTAATATGTCTTCGTTTTTCTCAAGTAATATTGGTCCCAGCAGGGTAGCCGACAGCCGGTCCCTTTGACCGGCTGAGACACTCTGCATTTTCACTTGTTTTCAAATGATACATTGGTGCCAGCCGGGTAGCCGGCAGCCGGTGCCCTTGACCGGCTGGTACCCGCTGGAATTCTATTTACTTTTCTTTCTTATGTTTTCATTTATAAAATTTCCGATGGTTCGTTTATCGTATAAATTTACGTAATGACTTTAAATATTAAGGTTTCGAATGTATGATATTCCATTCGCTTGTATCGAATGTTTTATGACGGTTTTTCATATATCTCACTTTGAGTCGGTTTTTACACATGTTATGGTTTGAGCACTATTTGTTATGTGCTTTGTACTCTTATTCCCCTGGCTACCTCCACGTTCGTAAGGCTGGAATGTCGGAACGAGGAGTGTATCCTTACTGCTTAATTGCATGTGTTAGTGGGCATATGACGACGTTGTTGGGAGGCGAACGATTTGCGTTGATCGACCCGGCCGTCAAATGTTGTATACTTGCGAGGTGGTGTCATTGCATGTAGCGTAGCGCCTGTTATGATGCTTGTGTTCTTTTCCGCCTCTTTCGTGAAAGTTGACCGAATTTGGGGTACTCGGCGTCTAGGATTGACCGAGTCTTGGATGCGAAATGTTTATCGCATGTCGAATCGAAAAATGTGATTCGGAGAGTCTGTCCAGGTTTAGACTAGGACGGGATATTTATATCGTCGTTCTACCAGGAGGAAACTAGTCTACATATACGAAATGTATTTAATCGTGTATGCGTTCAGGGAAATGTTTATCCCGTGGATGCGATTTTAATCATACTTGCCATGTACACGGTGCTAGTGCGTGTCATTTACCGTGAGAGATGTTGTCAACGTATTCGTACGTTTGGATGGATGATTATATGATTGATTACTTGTGATCGTTGGATGACTTGGCATGGTTTGTTTGTCGAGTCTCAATCTTATCAAACTTATGCCGCTAACGGTGAGATGCAAGCCCTAGTGAGTGTATGGTTGCCTAACAGTGTCATCCCCGAGTCTTTCTATAATATGATGGTTACGGTTTTGTACTTCATGTATCGATATTCTTATGTATTGAATTGCCTATTTATCCTTCTCGTATTTCACATGTTTATTCATATATGCATGCTTCTACTTTTGTATTTCCGTTTAAGTTCGTTATTTGTGATATGGCTGGGAGAACCCGGAGTTATTCCCCACTGACTGTGGCGTTCATGTTTTTCATGGATGAACAGGTTGCTTGCTTAGATGGATTTTTGCTTGTTGTATTTTGGGTTCGAGTGTGAGCTAGCGGGCATTGGCCTGGAAGGGCTGAGCAAAAATATACGATACGGTTTTATTATACGTATCTGATACGATATACGGTTTCAATTATACGAATTTCCGTATATCCGATACGAATTTGCGTATATACGATACGGTTTATAAAAAACCGTATCGGATACGTATCGGCAAAATTTGAAACCGGATATACGGTTTCCGATACGGTTCCTATTTTTAATATAAAATATAAAAATAAAATCATAAAACCACGAAACGTCGAGTATATCCGTGACTCAATCTTATACTTTTATACATTTTTAAGTTATTTATTCTTATGATATGTGATACTCTTTTAACTTATTAAGAAAAATTATAAAATCACAAAAAAAATAAAAATAAGACATAAAGTTTTACATAATTAAATGGAAAACCCGATACCGGATATACGGTTTCCGGATATACGGAAAAACCGGATATACGGTTTCCGGATATACGGAAAATCCGTATCGGTTAAGGATACTCAAAATTGAGATTTTTAAAACCGGATATCCGATACGGTTTTGAAAACCGTATCGGATATACGGTTTTGCTCACCCCTAGCCTGGATGATTCACCTCTAGACGTTGTTTAGCTAGTTGCTAATAACTTTGACATTTGATAACATTCTGAGAGACTTCGTCTCTTTGTAGTATATTCTACTTTGGTTTGTAATTATTTGACATTCCTCATATTTTTATCTTGGCATGTAAAAAGTTTTAAAAACACCGTATTTTCCGCTATATTAATCACATGCTTGTGTGTTTTATTTCCGCATTCGCGAGGGTTGTCACAGTTGGTATAAGAGCTTGAACGCTTCCGACGCACACACGTGAACCCTAAACTTAAACTACTTGACCTTGAAATAATAAATGAGAGATGGGTAGAAGTTAAGGATTTTACTTGGTAGTCTATTTGTTTATGCTAAGTGTTAGGATTAACTTGTTTTGATTTTGTTTCTTATGAAGATGGTTAGACCTCAAGTAGTAGAGAACGTTATGCTATAAGCTCTTACGCAAGTGTTGAAGAATCAGAAAGATGCGGCTATTGCTCAAGCCAACCAAGTTCCCCCTCGTAAAGAAGACAACCACCAAGGAGGTTACACTTGGGTGGCTAGCCAAATAGCTAGAAGCAAGATTATACCTTATGGTGGAGAGCCGGAACCTGCCGAGCTATCAGAATGGTTTCGAGAAATGGAGAAGCAATTTGATTTATACCAAGTCGGTGAAGAGGACAAGGTGAGGATCGCTAAGCATTTCCTTGTAAGGGAAGCCGATAATTGGTGGGCGATTACTAGTGCCGCCGCTACTCTTGAAGCCGATTTCAGTTGGGCTTGTTTCAAAGCTCTTGTAGAAGGCCGATTTTATCCCAAGGAGCTCAAGCAACAAAGGCTCAAGGAATTTATTGACTTCAAGCAAGGTGACTTGTCGGCACAAGACTTCACCACGGAGTTCAACAAGCTTGCTTACTTTGCTCCGAGGCTCATAAAAGATGACGAGGACCGAGGTTTCTACTACCGCAATAAGCTTAGTGCTTTACTCCAAAGCAAGGTGAGGAGAAATACGACTTCCTTTGGGGAGTTGTATGATGATGCTCTATGGGCCGAGAACTCTATGAAGGCCATCAAGGATGAACTTATGATGAAGAATCCCTCTCCTTCCTTCGCTCCTAGGCCTAATTTCTATGGGAAGAGGCCGTTTACTCCGTCGTCCTCCAACTCTTATGCCAACAAGAGGAGATTCAATCCTCCCCCAAATGCAAGTGCAAGAGTTCCCGCTCCTTTCATTCCTCGAGCTACCTCTAACGTCGCTCATAGGCCTTATGCTCCCCCTCAAGCTCAAGGTCGCTTTTTCAATATTTGTAGACTTCCACGCCATCCCGGTGTAGCATGTTTCAACCGACCTTATGTTTGCTTCTTTTGCCAAAAGAGTGGTCACCGTTATGATGATTGCCCCGATCAAAAGTTTCCCCCTCCAATCGCCAAACCTAAGGGTTCTATCTTCGTTCTGAGCCGAAGCCTAAGCCGATGCTCATCTGGTGATAATTACGGGTATGTTCTCAATCTTAGAGCAACCGTGTCTTATTCTATTTGATACCGGTGCTTCTATGTCCTTTGTGTCTTCGACTTATGCTAATAAATTAACAATCGAGCCTACTTCTAGTGAGGATACTCCCATATCCTTTAGGAGTTAGAATAACCCATAAGGGATCTCGTCCCCGAAAGGGTGTGTCTTTGATTTCCGCAATGAAATTGGTGAGTATGGTAAGAAAGGGTCACCAAGCATACTTGTTTATTGTGACTTCTACAACTACCTCTTTGCCAAATATTGAAGATGTGCCTATAGTACGTGAATTCATTGATATATTCCCCGAAGACTTGCTCGGGATTCCTCCCGAGCGTGATGTTGAGTTTTCCATTGATCTTGTTCCCGGATCTGGACCAATAGCCAAAGCTCCTTACCGTATGGCTCCAACCGAATTGAAAGAGTTAAGGAAGCAGCTTGATGATATGATTGATAAAGGTTTCATTCGACCAAGTGCCTCGCCTTGGGGTGCTCCCGTTCTCTTTGTGAAAAAGAAAGATGGTTCCATGAGGCTTTGTATTGATTACCGTGAGTTGAACCGGATTACAATCAAGAATAGGTATCCTTTGCCGAGAATTGAAGACTTGTTTGATCAACTAAAGGGTGATTCTACTTTTTCCAAGATTGATTTGAGATCCGGATATCACCAAATTCCCGTTCGTGATGCCGATATTCTGAAGACCGCTTTTAGTACAAGGTATGGTCACTTTGAGTTCAAGGTGATGCCTTTTGGATTGACTAATGCTCCCGCTATTTTTATGGATCAAATGAACCGCACTTTTAGTGAGTATCTTGATAAGTGTGTGGTGGTGTTCATTGACGACATCCTTATTTTCTCCAAGACCGAAAAAGAGCATGCTATTCATCTAAATACTATTTTGGGTGTTCTTCGTCGTCAGAAGTGGTTTGCCAAATTCTCCAAGTGTGAATTTTGGTTACCTAAGGTGTCCTTTATTGGACATGTAATTTCTAAAGAAGGTGTTATGGTGGATCCTTCAAAAATTGAAGCTGTGGTGGATTGGAAAAGTCCGACCGATGTTAGAGAAGTCCGAAGTTTTCTTGGTTTAACTGGTTATTACCGTAGATTTGTCAAGGATTTCTCAAATCTTGCTAGACCGATGACCCAATTGTTGAAGAAAGAAACCAAGTTCGTATGGAATGAAGCTTGTGAAGCTGCTTTTCAAGAGTTAAAGAAAAGGTTGACTACCGCTCCAGTGTTGACTTTACCTGAAGATGGTGTAGACTTTGATGTCTATTGTGATGCTTCCAAGATGGGATTAGGTTGTGTACTTATGCAAAGTAGGAAATGAAAGTCCATAGACCTTAATTAGACTCTTCTAATTAGTTTCTAAATTACTTGTTAATTTAGTATTTAATGATCTATGTAACATGCATGCAAATATAAAGACATTTATATAAGAGAAGAAATTTCCTCACATTGATATGGAAAAAATAAGGGCACAACAAGAACTCCTTCTTGTTGTTCTTGAGCTACAAATATGGATGAACACAAACAATCTTCAAAGTAGAAGATCTCCTCTAAGTTGCACCAAGATAAACCCAAATAATCTACCCTTATTATTAACTAGATAATAAGATAGATATTATACTACTAATATTATGACTATATTACTAAACTAGTAATACTTAGTAAATATTAGTATTTGAGAGTTTTTAGTGAGAGGAAGAATTTTAGAGAGAAGTAAACAAATTGCACAAAATGAAGTACTTAAAAATGAACACAATTGCTCATTTTAAAGCCATCATGGCCGGACCATATTGTCCAAATAAGGACTCTTATTTTGTTTAATTTGATCACATGCATTAGAGTGGAGTGTTGTAGAAAAGATGATGATTGTATTCTACTTGTTATGTCACTTTCAAATGGTAACTAAAGAGTTACAACAAGAACAACAATCATCACCATGTAACTACAATGTAACCGGCCATCATGGGCTAGTTTGGTCCATATTGATTTTTGATATTTGTCTCACAAATACTTATTGATCATATGGTTAATTATCTTGTATAATTAAGTGTTAATTTGATCATATAACAATTATATGACTCAATTAAATAAATAATATGTACTTAACATTTTAAGTAATATTTTACCATTATATCAATAGATAATGGGTCCCACAATGCTTAGTTAATTTATTTTACAACTCCTTGTAAATATAATTAACTAATTACCTCTATCTCAAAACCTCAACGAATTTAGTAATTTAACGATTAATTACTAAGTTAAATCTTATTTAATCGTATTAAAATAAGATATAAATTTATTAGTCAATTATCGCATAATTGAAAATAAGTTTAATCGAATTTGAGTTCTTAACTCAATTTCTAACAATTAACTTTCGTACATATCGAATATATGTAATGTACTAATTAACTGTATCGTATACAAATAATTAGTTATTATTTGGATTTCATCCTTTAGGTGTGACCGAAAGGGATCAGTTGATCACTGCCGTCATACGACAATAACGTCAAACTCTAGTCAGCCAACCGTTATTGATTTACGTTAATCAACTGACTAATCATATATATAGTCAATAAATATCCCAATTATATTCCTTAATAAGATTTATTATGTGGCGCACTATTGTGGAGGAAACCTACTCCAACAATCTCCCACTTGTCTGACACAAGTGTGCGTCACCGATTCTCTTGTCTCTTTATCACATCTCCCACTCAACGCAAGGTGTCTTTCAGGTCGCACTTGCGATTGACCATATCTAGAGTGGTTTTCTCGATAGGGAGAGTAACTGTCTGACCGGAAAATCTACCATAGATCTCTTTCCGAGCGTGGCCACGCATTTACAGTAACGTCTCCTCGAGTGGCCTAAAGATGTTTTTACCCAACGTGGGTGGACAATTCCTGTTGATCCATCTACTCTGTATGATGCAGATCACCATGATCCAGAAGAAGTCCATCGGCCTCCTTTTACGGCACGACCTAGAACATCAACCAAAACCAATCGGAAACTGCACCGACTCAGATAGACGGTCGCTAGTCAAAAGAATCGACTCATAGGAATAAGATAGAAGACCCTGCCACGACCAGGCATCAAATAATTGATTTAAGGGTCTCTATAATGTCACTGTCCGTCAGAGTGTCATACAGTCTGTCTAGGTAAACAACCAGTCATCTCCATGACCCCATGGTGCTTTGAAACCAACCAGCGATGACTTATCAGATTCTAGTCATTCGAGAGTCACCTCTGATTGAGTGATTATAGGGACTCATCTAAGATGTTGTTAAGGTTCACCGTATTCACTTGAATAGGGTCCAACAATCTATTCGGATAAACAAAGTATTAAATTTAGTCAAACTAAATAAAAGAGTTTAAAATAAAACTCGAACAATGAATGCCATTATAATATATGAAATAATTAATACAACATTCAATTATTACATATTACATAATCTACAGGAATTCTGGCACACGTCTCAATCCCATTGTGACGACATGACCATCTTGCTTAGCCTTTGATAAAGGCTTGTTTAAAGGATCAGCAATGTTGTCATCTGTCCCAACCTTACAAATGTCAATTTCCTTCCTGTCCACGTAATCTCTAATTACATGATATTTCCTAAGTACATGTCTAGACTTGTTACTAGACTTGGGCTCTTTTGCCTGAAAAATAGCCCCACTGTTATCACAAATAATAAAGCGTTGAAGATCTTTGGCAGAGTAGGGACTAACTGTTAGTCCTTC